>JARFJB010001181.1:415000-482500 GCA_036346205.1 Vesta saturnalis | reverse complement strand
GTTTTGATTTCAATTTTTGTTAGGATAACTATGCAACCTCTTTTTTATACGTTCATAACAAAAACAGGCAACAGTGTGAAAACAAAAACAATAATCTATGTCACAATGGCGTTTAAAACTTCATGTCAGATAGAGATTATTAGATATAAATACATGTTAAGGCGGCTAAGGAGAGCTCTGCAATTCATACTGCTAAAATGGCCATTGTGGACGTAATCATCTAATAACGAAAAAAAAAACTATGCGTAGGACAAATTTTATGTAGTATAATGATCAATTAATGAAAACCTTCTGGTTTCAAATTCAATATTTAAGTTACAATCTTGGTCGAAAGTTCCTACGTAGAGCTACTTACCGAATTTTCGACCAAGATTGTAACTTAAATATTTAATTTGAAACCAGAAGGTTTACGTTAGTTGATCAGTATACTACATAAAATTTGTCTTACGCATAGTTTTTTTTTGTTTATTAGATGATTAAGTCCAAAATGGCCGTTTTATGGCCATTTCAGCAATATGAATTGCAGAGTTCTCCTTAGACGCGTAAAAACAAAATTTCATAGCCGCCCGCTGCTATAAAAATATCGATAATACAGCTTCAGCATTTTCAATCATATATAATTTTTACATTTATTTCGCTTTACATTATTTTTACGTTTTTACGTTATAAAGAAAATTTATGTAATTTAGAATTTATCGATTGGGGCTTGTATCTCGATAGCGCATTTGGTTAGCGCGGTACTCTAGCAAGTATAGGTCGTTGGTTCAGGTCCTACTCGAGGTAAACTTTTTATTTATGTATTTAATAAAATTAATAATAATTTTTAATTTAAAATTCATGTAAAATTAAATTTTCTTTAAAAAATACGTCTACACTTTTTCTTATAAAATTAATCGTTATTTAGATAATGAAAAAATTTGAACGCTTAAATACTACCTTAGGAATTTTTTGCCGCTAAATTACGCGTCATATCAAAAATTGCATAGAACATAAATAATGGATATGTTTAAGGTTTATATCTAGCTTTTATTATATCTTTGAAATATGCAGCTGTTTTATAAATATTTGATAAAAACCAAAAATTGACCCTAATAAATCCCCCTTCCCCGCCCTTGGATTTCTCACAAAATCTAAGCCAAATGAAAACAAAATGAATAACAAATTTTAAGTACGTAGGTATTTTCGTTCTGGAGTTATCGTGGATACTAACACACATCCACACACACACACACACACACACACACACACACACAGGCACGGGCACGGGACGGGCACGGGCACGGACACGGACACGGACACGGACACACAGGCACACAGACACACAGACACACAGACACACAGACACACAGACACACAGACACACAGACACACAGACACACAGACACACAGACACACAGACACACAGACACACAGACACACAGACACACAGACACACAGACACACAGACACACAGACACACAGACACACAGACACACAGACACACAGACACACAGACACACAGACACACAGACACACAGACACACAGACACACAGACACACAGACACACAGACACACAGACACACAGACACACAGACACACAGACACACAGACACACAGACACACAGACACACAGACACACAGACACACAGACACACAGACACACAGACACACAGACACACAGACACACAGACACACAGACACACAGACACACAGACACACAGACACACAGACACACAGACACACAGACACACAGACACACAGACACACAGACACACAGACACACAGACACACAGACACACAGACACACACACACACACACACACAACACACACACACACACACACACACACACACACACACAATTTTGCTAAACAGCACCGATTTGCACAAAAATTTGGATTTAGGTTTTACTTACCCTCTACTTCAAAGTTTACCCTATACCTGGGGTTGCTTTTACCCTGGGGGTGGATGCCACCCATTCTTGGGGATGAAAAATGTTTCATTGAAAATAATTTTTAACAAGAATGATTTTTTCGATAAAATACTTACTTTTTGAGTTATTCGCGAAAAACCGTCTGAAAACGTGGTTCCTTTGGTTGAAGAATCGCACTCACTTGCGAATAAGTCGAAAAGAATTGACTTTCAGAAAAAACTTTATAGAACAAAAGTTACTTAGAATTAGTCAATTTATTCAATCCCGTACTTAATTTCCATGAAACATTTTTCACAGCTGAGAAGGGGTGGCATCCACCCCCAGGGTAAAAGCAACCCCCGGAGTTAACTGTGAAGTAGAAGGTAAGTAGAAATTATAAATTATACGGAAAAACGGTTATTGACTGAATTATATCGCTAAATAGACTGATTAGCTCATTTTACAACTTTTGGCCAAGTTGCGTCAAGATCGGCCATCATGTTTGCATGTGTGTGAGCGTGTGTGTGTGTGTGTGTGTGTGTGTGTGTGTGTGTGTGTGTGTGTGTGTGTGTGTGATGTGATGTGAGTGTGAGTGTGAGTGTGAATGTGAGTGTAAGTGTGAGTGTGAATGAGTGTGTGCGTGGGTATGTGTGCGTGTTCGCGCGCGTGTGCGCGCGTGCGTGCGTGCGCGCGTTCGTGTTCGTGCGTGCGTGCGTCCGTTTGCGCGTGTGTCTATGTGGATGTAGGTTAGTATCCACGATAACTCCAGAACGAAAATATCTACGTACTTAAAATTTTGTATTTAAGCTTGTTTTCATTTGGCTTAGAGCTGATTCAATTTTTGAGAAATCCAGCGGCGGAGAGGGAGTTTTATTAGGGTCAGCTTTTGGTTTTTATAAAATATTTCTAAAACACCTGCATATTTCACATACATAAAAATACCTAGATATAGACCTTAAACATTTCGATTAATTATGTTGTATGCAATTTTTTGATATGACGCGTAATTTACAGGCACAAACGTTCCTAAGGTAGAATTTTTCATCACCTGAATAAGGATTACTTTTATAAGAAAAAGTGTAGACGTGTTTTTTAAAGAAAATTTAATGTTACATAAACTTCCTTTATTTTATTTTGCCACCATAATGTTCTTTATACACCTCCAAATGCGGGCGTAATGTGTTCTTTATAGCACGGAAATGTCATTGATACTAAGCAGCATGATTGACAGCAAACACATGACATGATGTATAATAGCAATATCACAGTATCTTAGTAACATCAAATTAGCCTACTGTCGACTTTATTTCACTGCATTTGCATTTAAAAACTTGCCGAAAATACTGAATCTTTTTAATATTTTATTCCAGTTTCATGGTGCAAAATAAAATAAAACATTGTATGTACCACGGGCATAATTGTAGATTATCGCTCTCAGGAATATAAAAGCCCTCGAGCCATAATCTTCTGATTATGCCCTTAATACATAAATATCTATTATAAAGTTTTTTAATGTAAAGCGAAATAATAAAAATAAATGTAAAAATTAAATAAAGATGGTTGAAAATGGTGAAGATATATTATCGATGTTTCTATAGAATCAGGTGGCTTTGGAGTTTTTTTTTACGTTAACATGTATTTATTATTAGAAGTTTTTGTGAGCGCATAAGTTCAAAAGTAAATATGTTATTAAAAATTATTATTAATTTTATTAAATACATAAATAAAAAATTTACCTCGAGTAGGATTTGAACCTACGACCTGTACTCCAGCATAGTACAGGTTGTAGGTTCAAATCCTACTCGAGGTAAACTTTTTATTTATGTATTTAATAAAATCAATAATAATTTTTAACATGTATTTATGTAATCTCTGCCTGACATAATGTTTTCAACGTCATTCGGGCATGGATTATTGTTTTTGTTTTTACAATGTTGCCTGTTTTCGTTGTGAACGCATAAAAAATAGGTTGCATAGTTCTCCTAAAAAAATTGAAATTAATAGTATATTATTTTATAAGGAGCTAAAGTGACAACGTTCGTCCGTCAAATACGGATGAGCCACAAAAAGTCACTTTGCTCCGCATAAAATATAGTATTTTTTCTTCAGACGTTTTTTACACTTAAATGTGAAATAAGGAAAAATAATTAGGTTGTGAAAATGAGGAATATAGTCAGTCCGGCGAGAGGTGTCTTATGATTCATCTTTTAGTAAAGCATGGTTTAAGATTTTAAAAACATATGTCGCTAGTGGTTCTTATAATTAGTAATTTTGAATACCAACAAAACATCGTCAATGTTTCTAGGTTATTTTCAAATTTAAACCGCGCTGTCAATTTTAAATAAAATTATTGTTCGAATAACTTGGGATTTAGCATGCTAAAGGTCTTAAAAATTCCCATCCACTCGTATAAATAAAGTCGAATTTCGTTTAAGGTCTGTTCTTATTCTTATTCTTATTCTGGCATGTAAAGTCCACCGAGTGTGGGTAGTCTTATGATAAAAATATATTGTACAATTGTAAACGATTATCAGAACCGAGACCGGGTCAACAAGATTTCGTTTTGGATCTGTTTTACAAATTAATTATATCAATAATTTTCAATAAGAAACGAATTAGCTAGCAGTAGGCAGTGCCCGAATGAAGTGCGAAAAGTTTGGTTAATTGCGGAGGATCGTTTTTAGCCAACAGATCTCACTGCATCAAAAGAGTCAAGACTGTAATTTGGTTATCGAAGCCACTTATAAATAACTGATTTTGTCATAAATAAATACACTGTATTGGATGTTAAAAATGAGATTTTTTATTAGTTAATAATATAAGCGATTTTAAAAATCTCAGTTTACAGATTGTCAATATATATATATATATATATATATATATATATATATGTACATACGAATGTAAACCTAAGTACAGCTACAGAGGTATATTTTAATATAATAATTCTTTACAATGTTATAAAGTAACTAAGATTTTAATTTTTGCTTTAAATTCAAATATTGGACATCTTATAATTAAAAGTAATCACCTTCACTTTCACTATCACCTTCACTCGACTCTCCGACAATGATTACTAGAGGTTTTACCATTTCCTCAGCTCTTTTTTGAACGTCCCACCATTGGTTCATTTCCTTTTCAGCATGTAAAATACACTTTTGCCATAGTTCTCCAGTTACTTGGTTTAATGAATCCTTCCATAGCAATAAAACATTCTCGTCCCTGAAGCCCTGTCTTCCAACGTTTTTGTTGTAATACTGTTTACAATTTCCCATATTAACTCGATAGGGTTGAATGGACAAGGATACGGAGGTAAACGTAAAATTTGATGTCCCCATTGATGAGCGATTTCATCAATTGCATATATTTTTGGAACTTGTAAATCCTTGGAAACTTGTAATAATTCCACTTTCAGCATATCGTTCGAATGAGGAATGTTGTGTTTTCGTAAAAATTGAAGATCTTCTTTCTTCCAACTACTTGAAGGTAATTTTTCTACTAATGTAGAATGATAACTGGCATTGTCAAGAATGATCAAACTTGGTTTTTCTAAAGTTGGTAAAAACTGTTCTTGAAACTATTTTTGAAATAAATCAGAGTTCATATTATCGTGGTAGTCTGCTGTCTTACTTTTACTGGAAAATACCAATGATGAATTAGGTATAAAACCATCCCTGTTGCAGCATTTAGTGCGATAAAACTAAATTTTGTTCGGTTAAAAATATTTTTAACAAATCGGACTATTTTAATTACTGTTTCCGTTCTCCTAGCGGTTTGTTTTTTGTACTTTTCAAATCATTATCATGCCATGATTTTCGAGCGCTTCCTCGATTAAAAATCCACGTCTCATCCAAAAAGACAGGATCGTAACTAATTTCACAACTTTTATTAGCAAAATATTTTCGCAAAAATGTTGCTCGAGCACCAGCAATATGAACCTGCTCCATTAAACGCCTTCTTCCATCGTCAACTTTGAATTCAAAACCAATTTGTTTCAAACTCATTTTACTGAAGGTAAATATTTTATCTTTACGTTCAGTTTGGAGTTTTTCGGTAGTAATATGTGGGCCTAAAATTAAACAGTGATTAACTCCATTTCAACAATAATTTCCGAATTATTTATCAGTTGCATGCATGGTGTAAATGTTTCTTTTCAAAACGTCTTTCACGTATTCGTCGACATCCTCTGACTTCGACTTCAAACGCAGCCTATGTTTTTGCGGTGAATCCGGCGCCGATTTCCCAGATTATAAAGCGAGTGCCATTCTTGTCTTTGTCTGAGTTACGGTTTTTTCGGAAATGCTGCATGCGATAGCAGTTCGCTGCAACATAAAATAATATTACATAAATATAAATTTAAATAGTGAAAATTATTAGCGTATCTGGATAATGGAAGTTAAAGGTAAACTTGGCCCCCTGTTATCGCGTTCCATCTCGAAATAATGCAGTATATTCATTAACATTACTTGTGTTTGGCTTTTCAAAGATTTACCTTTTAATGACATCATTATTTGCTGCAAAATAAATAAATGCATTCAATCAATTGGAAATACATTTTGCATTACAAACTTACCTCGTAATAGTGAATATTAATAATAATAGTGTTGAAAAAAACTGTTGTTTACAAATGCAATAGAAACTAATAAATTACGAAGCGAAAGATAAATTATTATAACTGCAAAACACGATGCGATTATACGAAACGAAATACGAAGAACAATTTGAGGTTAAGTAGCCAAGAAGACATCTGACAGTGTCATGCGCTTTGATTGTAGAATCGACATACGTTTTTAAGTCCTGCATTTAAAATATATAGCAGACGTATAAATTATAACCCGTCTTTCTTTAAGTGGGAACTTCGCACTAAGATAAAGGGAAACAGATGCATTTCATAGTAATAATTATATCCTCATCCTCGAGTCCACCATGAGACACCTCTCCCCGGGGCTACTATAGTTAGATTTACTTAGCGTGTTCTGGCAAGCAGCAGTAGATGTTGCTAGGTTTCGTTGAAAACAATGCATTAAACAATTGAAAATTGTGAAGGTTCTCCGTGTTATTGTATTTTATTAAAATTTTTGTTCCTATTTGTGTAAATTAAAATATTACCTACATTGTTAGGAGTATGAAGGATTTGAACTACACGCCGTCAGAAATTAATGAAGCGGCTAATACAGCAATAAATGATCTATTACCTACAAGATCGAGCAAAATCTATGAACACGCTTTTCAGCAATTTATAAAATGGTGCATTGAAAAAAATACTAAAAGCTACTCTGAAACCGTAATGTTAGCTTATTTTGCCGAATTAGCAACAAAAATGAAAATGAAAAGCTCGACAATGTGGTCCCAATATTTGATGATAAAATCATTATTGAGCATTCGACATGGCGTAGATATAAGCAAATACTTGAAACTTCGTGCATATCTAAAGAAGCAGAATGAAGGATACACCCCAAAGCAGGCCAAAGTATTTACAAAAGACCAATTTAACAAATTTTTATCGGAAGCGTCGGACGAAAAATACTTGGCAATGAAGGTAAGCTTTTGAAATAGAATGAAAACGAGTTTTTATATTTTGTATTTTTTTAGATAGTTTTGATTATTGGTATCTTAGGGGCATGTCGTTGCCATGAATTTGTGAAGATGAAGGTAGACGACATTGAGAACCTGAAAACTCGGCGGATTTTATATTGGAGAAAATGTTAGTTTTAAACATTGTACTTTTAATCTTTAAACTCTAAACAATAAATTTGTTTTCGTTGTTTTCCAAATTGGGTGTTTGAGTTATTAACTTACATTACTTTTGCATCCGCTGCGAGGGGATGCAAAAGAATTTTGCAGCCGCCGGTGAAAATGTAAAACTTTAACGTTGTCAGGTGAAGTTTAAAATGTCATCTTTTATTGACGTCTGAAGAAAATATTTTTCTCTTAATTTAGGTTAGTATCTAGATATCTATTAACCTCTGTCTGTTATGAAGTTTTAAACATCTCTTTGCCATAGATTATTGTTTTTGCGTTTACAATGTTGAATATTTTCGTAATGAACTTCTTATAAAAGAGGTTGCATAATTATACTTAAAAAAATTTCATTTCTTTTAATTTCCATTTTGTAGGTTGGAAGGTCGTGTGCTGTTCCACACCAGATATTTTTTAAATAAGTATGTGATGCTCTATAACGAGGTTAGTGGACGTCATCGCCGTGATAGCGATTGTATAAAAAGTTTCATCGTAGTGGAATGATGCTTCTGAAATGCGGAGAACTCTTAGATTTAGAAACAGTTCTTATCCTCGTATGGTTTTCAAATGGGTATTAAACATTAAGAACGTTAAGTATACAGAATGTTTGTGTTTGATTGCTGACGATGTTAAATGGAATCTCTATAGACTTAATAGTTATTTTTAGTAACGCAGAAGATTGTTAAATTTTAAATTCGATTAATTAAATAGAACTGTCAAAAATTAGTACTAGTAACTTTTGATTTTGTAAAAAGTTAAAATTCCTTACGTAACCTGAATTAATTATACATTAACAATATTTTTTAATTATTAGATTATTGTAAGATATTTTTGTACGCCGGAGTCCGCACACATCAACACTACCCACGATAAACCAGTCACAGGTGCTGACGTATCTACCGTTTCCTCTTAAAATTTATTTTACTAAAATAAATTCTTCTGTTTGTTTTGGATTAAAGATCCATCGCATAACACTTGCACAGGGTTCCGGCTAACCTGAAACAATATATGAACCTCTGTAATTTCGAAAACTTGTACTCTCGTATATTCAGTATAATCAATTCTGAATTTATAAAGTAGGTACCCAGTAAACGATCGATACATCTGTAACCTAAACCAAATTCTTCACGTTTCCTAAAGAAGCCAATTTAATAAAAACTTTCTAGCAAGGATTGTGTTAATGAATAGGTTAATATAGATTAGTAATAATTGTAAATATTCATGTAAATATTCCTGGAGCTATTCCTGTTTTGAAACACTTTCAATCGCTTTCTGGAAAAGTGGTATTTAATTAGTTTTTTCCCGCAACCACCAAAGATCGTTGAGTGCTTTTGTTTAATTGTGATTGAGTAAACGAAGTTTGCAAATTATAGTATATTGAGTATCAAGAACAGTGTTTACCGGTCGACGAATTTGGTCGGAGACCGGTACAACCCTTAATGTTCGTGCTGCTCATACTGTTTTTTGCACTATTGTATTAAATTTACCACAATTGAAATTATTTAATTTCTACTAAATAAACGAAAAGTCAAAACTGACGTTTTAAATAGAAATGTCCAAATTTTTTGTGAAGTATAGTACAGGGTGATCAATCTCAAGTGTATACCACGTGATCAAAATATTTAAGTTGGTACCACTGATAGGTTGGTCAGAAGCTGTATTGCTCTAGCTAATCTAGAGCATGGTTCGAGTAAAAACTACGATCAGTTTCAAATCTGTATGAAGGTCATTAACTTATACATATTATAAAATATTATCTTAATTTAAATAATGACTATTTTGTATTTGATTGGACTGCATCCCTATAAAATACAACAAAATAAATAAAATATTATTTAATGATTGGATTAAATCATTACAAAATAATGAATCTTAAGTATTTAAATGTTATAATTTCATTATAATTAAATAAAATTTACAGTACATGTTTATGGAATGACAATGTCTTTTACAAATTTTTTTAACTCCTTAGGTACACATTAGTTATCACACTTTGCTTTACAGCATATGTTCAAAATGACCGCCATTAAATTGTAAATATAAGTTCACCCTACGTTGCATATTCGCAAATACATTTTGTAACATTTCGGCACCAATATTATGAACTTCATGAGTTATAGCATTTCGCAATTCTTGAAGAGTATGCAATCTTCTTTGTTTTTTAAATAACCAAAAAGAAAAAAGTCTAACGGTGTCAAGTCTGCTGAATTCGGTGGCCAACGATTTACACTAATGATTCTATCTTCAAAGAAATCTCGTAAATAATTAATTGTAGCCTGTGCAGTATGTGGGGTAGCGGAGTCATGCTGGAAATACCCGTTTCGTAATTCACGATCATCCAAATTATTAATAAATGGTTCTAAAAGTATTTCCCTCTATCTTGCCGCAGTAATTGTGCCATCGAAAAATACTGGTCCAAATATTCGTTGTCGCGACATTGCTATCCAGACACCGACCTTGATAGGGTGTAAGGTAGTTTCTCGAAATACATGTGGATTTTCTGCAGACCACGTACGATAATTCATCAGAAAAAAAAGATACATCCAGTAAATCATTGTTCATCGTATTGTTGAACCATTGACAGTAGTTTACTATAAGCTGAAATTCTCTATCTCACAACTGTTGTAATACCGACACCTTGTACGGGTACAAATGTAAATTCTTCTTTACCGCAGTGTGGACCCTTCCATAGGATACATCTAAAAATTATTTATGTAAAATTATGTTTGTGTGGTAAAATTTTTCATACGTGTTTGTGCAGATAGTTTTCGCAAAGATTTATTGGGGCTTACATTCATCCTTGCTTGGATATCTGCTAAGGTGTCCTCTGTTAAGACAGTAGGCGAAGTTTCACGTTTGCGTTTTAAAACATTACCAGTTTCCATGAATCGAGCTATCAATCGATTACCATGTTGACTAAATGTTTCGTAACTAATATTTTCATTTGGGTACTCAATAGTAAATTGATCGATGCATGATTGCAATGAATAATGCCATTGCCCATTACCATCTTGGAAGCCGCTACGAAAATGAGCCACAACAATGAATGTGTCGTGTTCCATTGAAAACGGCATGAAGATTAAATTCGATATCACAATTTGAAATTCAGAATATATAATTTGTCTTGATATAGACAGTTTCTAAATCACTTAAGAAAATACAAAAGTGAAAAACGAAGGTATATGACATAAACTGACATAAACTAAAACGACTAAAACCACACTAAAAATCCAAAGAAGCCAACTGCAAAACACAACAATATTTACAACTAGGAATTTTTGTCATACCACTACAGTACATTTGAGATTGATCACGTTGTATCTATATATAATTTTAAGTTGGTAAGTAAAAGAGGTCGGCAAGTATGTTGAGCCTCGCAACTAGTAAATATATCCTACTGTCTTGGAAACAGATATGGTAAATAAACGAAAAAGCTCAATCGTGCAAAAAATGTGTACATGGCAACGTCGCGTATAGATTCGCCCCGGTTAAAAGTTAGTTTTTTAAGTTTGTGATATGAAACATACGATTTTTGGATTGGTAGACAAGAAAATTTAGAGGTCATTTGATTCTCTTGACGTCAGTTTGTCTAGTTGGCGTTTGTCAACGAGACTTACTAGAAATTTTTCTGTATTTTTACAAAAATTGACAGTGTACTTCACATTTCAGTTAGACAGGATCTGTTACTATTCTATTTCGTTTAATACGGATACAAGTTTCCTTAAAAAACTAAGTGATCCTTAGCTTCATCATTATTTATCTTTATGTTTATACCACCAGCTAATTAGTCGTAAATGTAGTTTTTTTTCTTTTTTTAAACATTATATTTAGGGTATTACAATTTAAGATTTTGTTTGAATATACTATTTAAATGTGTAATATAATTTTTTTCATAAAAACTATTCTACTTTAGAAATGTGGTTCTCTCACATACTTGTTTGACTGCTTTATATTTATACAGAGCGTTGTTTGGTTTAGTTTACAAACTTAAATATTATGTAGGGAATCTGGATTGAATTGGGGTAGGGCAGATTTAATTTTAATTTTATTTGATTTCTTGAGCTGTAATAAACGCATGTTTGTTCATGGTCGTTTACAAATGAAATCGCGTACGTTTCGGTCTTAAATGATTTATGTTTTGCTTGTGGCTTATGATTTTGATAAGTCTTGTTAGCTAACCCGATGCGACGCCATCTCCTCTGGATGTCTGATATTGCTATTTGATTTCCCATGTACACTTTTATAGAAATAAAGTAATTTAATTTAAAAACTTTGTTTACTCAATCATAATTAAACAAAAGCACTCAACGATCTTTGGTTGGACGCTGGAAAAAACTATCAGGTGACCAAAACAGTTTGCGTGGTTTTTGAATGCAGTAGAGTGCTATGAACATTTTTTAAGTTTTTGATCGATAGCACGCTTGTTATCTGTCATTGACTCTAGTTAGAATCCTTCCTTTGTCGGGTAAATATATAGTTGGCCACAGTTGATTAGTTCCGAATTTTAATCGTTGAAAATGAAAACGAATAAAACCTCAATTCGGGGTAGTTTACTCTATGAGTATAAACTTGGTACTAAAGCCGCAGTAACGGCCAGAAAAATATGTACCTCATTGGGAGATGATGCCGTACAGCACAGAAGTGGTTCATGAAATTTTCGTCGGAGATTTCAGCTTGACCGATGAAGCACGATCAAGGAGATCGAAGATCATAAACAACGAGGGTCTTCAACAGGTTGTGGAGACAAATTCCAGTAAAACGTGCCTACAGCTTTCAGAAATGTCCAATGTGAGTGAAGAAACCATTCGTTTGCACCTCCATCGGCTAGGAAAGACGTGGAAGTTAAGCAAATGGGTCCCACATGAATTAACAAACGATAACAAATTAAGTCGTTTGCTCGGAAAACATTTTACGCAACAATAATGAACCGTTCCTTGATCGGTTGCTAACTCCAATTCTAATCGTTCGTATCACTGGTTGTCGCCTACTGATTCGGTACCACACACTCCTAAAGTTTCCTTACACCCAAATAAGGTTTTATAGTGTGTTTGGTGGACAGCGATCGGAATAGTCCATTACGAATTTTTGGAAAGGGGTCAAACCATCGCTGCGAACTTATATCGTGAACAGCTTCAGCAACTACAAGCAGCACTCATCCAAAAACAGCCTTCTTTAGCCAATCGGAAGAAAGTGCTACTCTAACAGGATAACACCAGACCTCATACCGCAAGATTGATCTGGGAAAAAAATTCTGAGCTTGGCTGGGAAACGATATTCCACCCTCCATATTCTTCTGACAGTTCACTAAGTGATTACTATCTTTTCTTGTCTATTGACAACTGCATGAGACATAGACAGTTCAAAACAAGACTTGATGTTATAAATGCAGTCCGTGAATTTTTTGATTCAAAATCCATAGAATTTTACAAGAGCGGAATACCAAAAATTGGTCATACGTTGGCAAAATTAATTGTGATGGTGGCAACTTCGATGAGTAATAATGTATTATTGTTTGTTAATAAACATTTTTATTTTACCATAAAAAAAACCGCACAAACTTATTTGGTTACCTGATAGTTAAATGCCACTTTTCCACAAAGCGATTAAAAGTGTTTCAAAATGACAAATTTCAGTGTTGTAACTGTTGTTAGTGTTAATTTATTAAGCAATAAAGAGGTACGTCGTGTACTGTTAGTTATTAGGTTAAGATATGTTTCTTAGGTTTTGCAACGTTATCCTCGGACTCTCTTGGCGGGAATTAATTAATTTTGGTACTTATTTGGGGATTTATGTTCTGGGCCTGTTAAGGGGTAATTTAATCAGATACGATACTATGTTTTGATTTATTTTATTTGTAAAGCTTCGTGTTCAGTTCCGTTTTCCTACCGAAAAATAAAGATTTGGGTTGAACGACCATTATTTATTTGACTTATGTGCGTTATTGTCTCGTATAACTGCTGTATCTGTGCCATTGACGTTTCATTGGTTAGACGGCTGTACAAGAGCAATCCATTTCATTGTGTTTTCTCTCTTTCTTTATAAGGTTTCTTAATACAAAGCCAAATAAGCCATAAAAATTAATTAAATAAGATTTAAAATGGTCAAACTGTGTTATCGATATTTTTATAGAAGCGCGCGGCTTTGGAATTGTTCTTCAAGTTCGCATCTAGATGTCTGTTAATCTCTATCTGGAAGAAGGCTTAAACGTCTCACATAGATTATTATAGTTGTTTTTAGAATATTGCTTATTTTTATTATGAAAGTATCACAAAAAAGGTTGCAGAGTTAAATGTAAAAATATATTACTTTAGCTTTTTTTAAATTTAAGTCTTAAATATTCAAAATGAGGATTTTTAAGCAATATAGTTTGACATTATTTTATTTACATTAATTTCCACTTTGTAGGTTGGAAGGTCGAGTGTTGTTTTACACCAGATATTTTATAGAATATTAAATTTTAAAGACGGTAAGGGTTGTTCACTCGACAAAGTCCACTCCTTTTTTTTAATTTCTGGTTGTGTTAACAAAGCGAAATTATAGGGTAGTCATGGTTTTCATAGATACAAATGTATAGACGAAACATATATTTTTTTCTGTATTATAAGTGTTTTGTGACTGTGGTTACATATTAGTAGAGTTGATCGGCCTATTTTCACAGTTTTTGCTTTTTGAGCGCGACGTTTTCGGAAGCGGACTCTGATTCCGTCATCAGGCCAAGTCTTTAGAAAGACTGTTTTCGCACTTGAGTCAAATTCATATATTATGACTTTTTTCCCAAGCACTTGATTACTCTGAGATTCGAACTTGGTACCATTTACTTACAAGTCTGACGCCTTTACCGCTGAGCTACTGAGTAATCCTATATATATATATATATATATATATATATATATATAACTTTTCGTGGTTGCGCAGGTGTATTGCGCTTAAGCTCTTCGCGCATTATTGGAATCCATATGGGTTTCCTTTCCACACTAGCTTGGCTTTGGATTTTCTGTTAGTACGATGCAAAAAAAGCAAAAACTGTGGAAGTAGGCCGATTAACTCAACTAACACTTATTTTTACTTACTATTCTGTCCGATCCCTGTCTTACTCTTATCTAAACATCTCAATATATATATATATATATATATATATATATATATATATATATATATACCATAAAAATTGCAACACCTAGAATTTATTGAACGATTTTATTGAACTTTTCGTCAACGATGTCTTTCATTAGAACAAACAGACGATTAAAATTTGAAAACAAGAGAACAAAAACTAAAAATGTTTTTTTCAATAATGAGTTGCTACACCGCGATTTGTAATGCATCCATTTAGACGGCGTGGCATGGTATTAATCAAGTGATCTATTAGCTGCCTGTGGTATATCAACCGAAGCTTAAGTTATCGTAAGTTATCTGGAGGGTGTGGTAAACGACCCAGTCGCCTACCGACCTCATCCCATACCTGCTCAATGGGCGACAAATCAGGCGACCGAGCAGGCCATGGGAGGATGGCAATGTTAGCTTCTTCCAAAAAACGTGTTGTAGCCCTTGCCGTATGAGGGCGCGCATTATGCGTAGACGGTGAAGTGGTGTAAAAGGAAGACATAAAAATGGACGATATCAACGCGGCCCATAAGGTCTTATACGGCGATAAACAGATAACATTGACATTCTGTGTCCTACACCTCTCATCCAATCATTTGCAATCAGTCGAGTTGTTGAAAATCTGTCTCTTGTGGCCAAAAGTCTTAAGCGACGTTCTTCGTGATCTGTAGTCCTGCGCGGACGTCCAGATCTAGGGCGACGTTGTTGCACCCCTTTCTCGGACCATTTGGACCAATATCCCAATACCGTTGTAACATTTCGGTTTTACGACGAGCAATTTCTCTTAGCGAAAGTCCGGCCTCTCATGCCAATAATACGGCCACGTTCAAAATCAGTCAATTGGGAAAAATGTTGATGTTGACGTACTTTGGCATTGTTCCCAAGTTCAGAACGAAATGTGAACAAACAATTTGAAAAATGACAATTAATTACACACTGAGTGGTTTATTTCTTCAAATTTATTGTGACTAAGTGCAAAGGAAAAACAAAAAAACTACTAGCTAGATTTTATTCAAATTTTAATCGTTTGTTTGTTCTAATGAAAGACATCGTTGACGAAAATTTCAATAAGATCGTTCAACAAATTCTAGGTGTTGCATTTTGATATATTATATATATGATATATATTATATATATATATATATATATATATATATATATATATATATATATATATATATATATATATATATATATATATATATATATATAACAACACACGGTGGTTTGTGCAAATCAACCGCTTGTCTTAAAAATAGTACCCGCAGACTCCCTTTGTCGAACACATAGTTTATTTAATTTTCAGTAAATCAGAAATGCCCTTTGAAAAGGCACCGACGTTTACCTATGGTCGTGATGCAGAAATCAGCAGTTTATATTGACGTACTGGCTGACGTAAAGCAAAAATAAATTGATCGTTTCGCCCTAGGTCCAACAGTTCGTTTTTTAAACCGACAAATTTTAAAGTTGTGGTTAATCGATCACCCACTGTTTTAAGAAGCCATGTTTAATATAATTGACATATAAAAAAACACTATTTCATCTTTCCCTCCAGTTCACTCGTTTTATTTCTTCCAAAAACTCTTAACGACGTATCATTGACTATGCTGTTATATCTATACTTACTTAAGTTACACATTAATACGACCGACTGTTTAATTTACATATGACAGGACATTAGTAATCTATTGAAACATGAACACTAAACAATAGAACCACGTATTCGCATCGTTGAAACATACTATCGTCATTCAACATCTACGAAAAAACATGCTTCGCAATATTCTTTTTCATCTAATCAGTCGTATTTATGAATTTGCCATGTCTACGTTTATTTCGCTAGGTTGTCTTGATGTGATTGTTAAACCGTTCTACAGAATAGTATGTAAAAATAAGTGTTAGTTGAGTTAATCGGCCTACTTCCACAGTTTTTGCTTTTTTGCATCGTACTAAAAGTTATATATATATATATATATATATATATAACTTTTCGTGGTTGCGTAGGTGTATTGCGCTCAAGCTCTTCGCGCATTACTGGAATCCATATGGGTTTCTTTTCCACACTAGCTTGGCTTTGGATTTTCTGTTAGTACGATGCAAAAAAAGCAAAAACTGTGGAAGTAAGCCGATTAACTCAACTAACACTTATTTTTACTTACTATTCTGTAGAACGGTTTAACAATCACATCAAGATTCTACTATTCTGTAGAACGGTTTAACAATCACATCAAGACAACCTAGCGAAATAAACGTAGACATGGCAAATTCATAAATACGACTGATTAGATGAAAAAGAATATTGCGAAGCATGTTTTTTCGTAGATGTTGAATTACCATAGTATGTTTCAACGATGCGAATACGTTGTTCTATTGTTTAGTGTTCATGTTTCAATAGATTACTAATGTCCTGTCATATGTAAATTAAACAGCCGGTCGTATTAATGTGTAACTTAAGTAAGTATAGATATAGCAGCATAGTCAATGATACGTCGTTAAGAGTTTTTGGAAGAAATAAAACGAGTGTACTGGAGGGAAAGATGAAATAGTGTTTTTTATATGTCAATTATATTAAACATGGCTTCTTAAAACAGTGGGTGATCGATTAACCACAACTTTAAAATTTGTCGGTTTAAAAAACGAACTGTTGGACCTAGGGCGAAACGATCAATTTATTTTTGCTTTACGTCAGCCAGTACGTCAATATAAACTGCTGATTTCTGCATCACGACCATAGGTAAACGTCGGTGCCTTTTCAAAGGGCATTTCTGATTTACTGAAAATTAAATAAACTATGTGTTCGACAAAGGGAGTCTGCGGGTACTATTTTTAAGACCAGCGGTTGATTTGCACAAACCACCGTGTGTTGTTATATATATATATATATATATATATATATATATATATATATATATATATATATATATATATATATATATATATATATATATATACTAACTTCCATAAAAATTGCAACACCTAGAATTTGTTGAACGATCTTATTGAAATTTTCGTCAACGATGTCTTTCATTAGAACAAACAAACGATTAAAATTTGAATAAAATCTAGCTAGTAGTTTTTTTTGTTTTTTCCTTTGCACTTAGTCACAATAAATTTGAAGAAATAAACCACTCAGTGTGTAATTAATTGTCATTTTTTCAAATTGTTTGTTCGCAATTTCGTTCTGAACTTGGGAACAATGCCAAGAGTGCGTCAACATCAACATTTTTCCCAATTGACTGATTTTGAACGTGGCCGTATTATTGGCATGAGAGAGGCCGGACTTTCGCTAAGAGAAATTGCTCGTCGTGTAAAACCGAAATGTTACAACGGTATTGGGATATTGGTCCAAATGGTCCGAGAAAGGGGTGCAACAACGTCGCCCTAGATCTGGACGTCCGCGCAGGACTACAGATCACGAAGAACGTCGCTTAAGACTTTTGGCCACAAGAGACAGATTTTCAACAACTCGACCGATTGCAAATGATTGGATGAGAGGTGTAGGACACAGAATGTCAATGTTATCTGTTTATCGCCGTATAAGACCTTATGGGCCGCGTTGATATCGTCCATTTTTATGTCTTCCTTTTACACCACTTCACCGTCTACGCATAATGCGCGCCCTCATACGGCAAGGGCTACAACACGTTTTTTGGAAGAAGCTAACATTGCCATCCTCCCATGGCCTGCTCGGTCGCCTGATTTGTCGCCCATTGAACAGGTATGGGATGAGGTCGGTAGGCGACTGGGTCATTTACCACACCCTCCAGATAACTTACGATAACTTAAGCTTCGGTTGATATACCACAGACAGCTAATAGATCACTTGATTAATAGCATGCCACGCCGTCTAAATGGATGCATTACAAATCGCGGCGTAGCAACTCATTATTGAAAAAAACATGTTTAGTTTTTGTTCTCTTGTTTTCAAATTTTAATCGTCTGTTTGTTCTAATGAAAGACATCGTTGACGAAAAGTTCAATAAAATCATTCAATAAATTCTAGGTGTTGCAATTTTTATGGAAGTTAGTACATATATATATATATATATATATATATATATATATATATATATATATATATATATATATATATTGAGATGTTTAGATAAGAGTAAGACAGGGATCGGACAGTTTTAACTAGTAATTTCTTTAAAAAAGGGGTGGTATCAAGCATGATACATGTACGAGGGATGTAATTGATGTAATTTGGTTCACGATGGTTAGAAAGTGGATTTGCTTTGGTTGAAACAGTCTCAACAAAATTTATACATTTTAATCATAAAAAGCATTGTGCTACTTACAAGAATGTCAGGCATGTTAAATAAATTTATTTCCGTAAATTCAATTCAGTACTTTAGTATGTTTCAATAAATTTCAGTTTTTCGAAAGTATTTTGGCATGTGAATATTTTACAGGTGTTTAGCACAAAGTGTGAAGTTAGATTTATATTAGGGATATTGTATAAGTAGATTTGAATGCATGAAATATGGTAAAATTTAAGAAAGGGTTATAATACGAACTTAATATGATCAATACTCACATAGTTATGAAAGCGAATGTGTAACAAACATAGTGATGCATTTTAAATATTAAGAACAGTGTATAGAACATATTTACACAAAGATATTTACATGCAGATACATTTTTATAGTAGAATTTCGAAAAAGTGTGTTAAACGATATGACTTCTTAAAGTGACAAAAATTATACAATGCAAGCGAGATGAACAATAAATACAATAAAGACAGTTATTACAAGTTATTTGGATAACATTTTGAGTTACTTGGACGTTTTTAAACGCAAATTATTTGTAATTTTAGAATTAAGTTTGGTTATGTTTTAAATTTAATGTTTTTTCACAAATTTATAGTTTTTTTGATCAAGTTAGGCTTAAATTGGATTTTTAAAGTGATGAATAGGAGGTCTTCCTCATCTTTACATAGTAATATAAAGTGTGCAAAGCATTTCAACGCAAAATTTATCAAATGGGGTTGATTATATAATTTTACTTGGTAAATATAAAATTTTCTTTAAATTTAAGATTTCTGACATTTAATGTGTGTTTTCCAATGCAAAATTTAGTCAGGATTACATATTTGTAGTTAATTTAAGTGTAGTTTGTAAGTTTAGTTAGATATAAGCAATTTTAAGTTAGAATAGGTCATTTTGTACAATATTTAGAAGAACCATATCAAGTTGGGTATCTATTTATGCACAATTTAACACAGATTTCATTTCTGTTATTAGAATTTAAATCTATAGCTGTATAAGAAAGATATCGCTAAATTTCTAATTTAGTTAAGTTTTCAAATTATTTTCGACCAATCAGAAACATAGTTACATTATTTGAATTGCTTAAAAAAAGATGAAGATGTGGTAACCAACAAAATGGTATAAAAGGAATTGCCCTTGATCAGAATCTCTCTCTATAATTTGACAGTTGTTTGAAAAAGTTAAAATAGTGTAGTGTTTTTTGTGCATCAAGTAAGTTTATATAACCTAAATAATTATCGGAAAAATTTAATAATAAACGGAGAGACGAGAAAATCAAGCGCAATTGTTTTTAAACCGACAATCGTTTAAAAAAATAAAGTTAGGTTACCGATACTTGTTCACATTCGTAAAGTTCGTTACGAATAATTTTTCTTACTTATGACGATTTATGTTTAACGTTTTAAAGTTTCGTTTGTTAAAGTTGAATACTGGTTACGTTTTGCCAAAATAAAATAGTAATCGTTGTTCGTCAATTGAGTTTTATTTTCTGCTGCGATCTTTTAAATAATTTATATTCGAGCCGGAGCCTAAAAATAAAGTGACATTAACTTAAAGTCTTTATAATCACTAAATGTTATTTAAACGACAAAGTTGAAAAGCATTAATACAATAAAATAATATCATCGATTAAAAATTTGTGGTTGGGCGAAGCCGTAAAACATAAGAGAATAGCAGTTACCGAAGAAAAGTGACCAACAACCCGAGGACCAGTCTGCAGCTAGTGGGTGAATGGTAGCGGTGAACATCGTATACCAAAATTTCGATCATTATTGGAAAGTGCCTGCATCTACATATGGAACCATCTGTTTGCAGTTTGGAATATGTACATGTGAGTTAATTTTTGATTATAACCCTATCTATCGTGTTCTTATTTGTGTTGATTTCTTGCAATTATTAGTTGTTATATGTATAGGTGTAAATGTTTATATAATACTTGTGTAAACACCTGCAAAATAAACAGAAATTTAGTTCATTTCAAAATTTTAAATTTCAATTATCCACTTATAATTAAAATCTTAATTCAACAAGTCACTATATAACAAATCTGACATTTTTTGACAATTGTATTCAGTAAGGTTATAACGCGTGCGTTAAAGTATAAATTTTGTTCAGATACATTTTTCATATACGATATTTTTTATAAAGTGCAATCCACATGATATATTTGAACCAGTAGTAATTTCTCACTAAACCTGAACCCTATCCCCATTTGAGATAAGAGCTAGTCCGGTGCACAAGTATATAATTATTATAATATCATTATATTGATATTAACAATTCAATTTAATTAATACATCCTCATAATTATAAATTATAAATTATATAATTATATTAATTTTCCTACGTCACAATATATATATATATATATATATATATATATATATATATATATTTGTTGAGTTACTATATATTATATTTTTATATATATATATATATATATATATATATATATATATATATATATATATATATATATATATATATATATATATATATATATATATATGCACTCATTTTTTATGTGAATTACACCTTCTAGGCTACATTATTATACCGTTTTACACTACACTTTTAGTTATCTACAAAATGTTACGTTTGTGAAATTTTCTAGATTACTTATGAAGTACCTAGAGATTTTATTTATGGCAGAATTGAAAAGGTCCTACATATCTTTTTTAAATTATTAAAAAGTTTGATACTGTCAAGTTTAAAGGAATGGAATGTCAATAACGATAGCTTTTCAGAAATTGAGTTAAAAATTGTGGCAAGTCTTATCTAGACGTTATTTTATTTAATGAAATTATAGTTGACCATTTTAGGAGCCTCTGTCAGTTCGTGGTATAAAATATAAGACAACAATGTACTAAATTTTTGAGATAACAATGTGTATTAGGTTACCGGTTTTAAACAAACACACTGATGGGTTATCTCCAAGGGAAAAGACGTCTAATTGTTAAATTGCATGGAATAGTAACTTGGCGTGTTTGATAGTTGAAAATATTTACAAGTGTAAGAGGTCAGATCAAATTGCGGGTTTAGACATAATTTCGGTTCTATTTCTATTGCACATTTGAATATAATTCGTTGTTAAACAAAAGTGGAAGGTTCTAATTATGATGTTGAGATACATTTTTTGTCATTTGCAAGGTAGTTGAAGTACAGATTCGGAGTAATAAAGATGTAATTGAGTAGAAGATTGAGGGCTGGTAAACATACGTCGAAGAGGGTAGTTTAGAAGATTTAGATGTGGAATTTGGATACTGTGTGGGTTTTGTTAATGAAGTAACGTGCTGGGGATATTAATGTAGTTTTTGTCATTCCCTATTTTCAGGAAGTTATAGTGTTAACAAACAAATACGTTTATTGCTGTGGTTATTTTGGTTTTATTTGATATGTTTGAATTAAAGGATCGTCCATTTTGGTACTGCTGATCTAAAAAATCTAAAGGGCTAGACCGTTGCAAGAAGTTCACCGTGTGCGTGTGGTGCTTGTTAGTGTATATAACAATGTATGAAGTTTGTGTAGAGTGTGGATAAAATTTCCAGAAAGTTAGTGATGAAATAATTTATTTAGTGTCCATTACGTTTAAATGGAAACTCTCAAAAGTTTAATAATTTACTAGAGAATTGATAGAAGTTAAGGTTTAAGAGTAAAAATACCTCGACGTTATTAATGTAAATTTTAAAGCGATAATATACACAAAATTGTATACGTGCTTAAACATTTTGTGGAAACGCATATAGTAACTTTTAAAAACAATGTTAGCTTTTAAGATTGTATTTAGCGTCTATTGTGAACGAAGGAAATTAAACCCAATTAGGTTTTAAAATGTGAAAGCTGTTACATTGGTTACCTACGTTTCACGATTATGTTAATTGAACGACCTGTTAAAAAGCATTGGCTTAATATTGTTTCTCTAATATTTCCTTAAATATACTATTTTTCTAAAGTAACTAAATTTCTGTAATTTAATATTTTAATATTTCCTTCAATCTAGTATTTTTTAAAGTAAATGAATTTCTGTAGTAAATTTGTAAAATTGTTGATGGCCACTCATACGTTAGTATTCAACTTTATAATTTGGGGTCATCGGTTTACCGCTGTTGACATCCGGGTTTAAAGTTCTCTTGCACTCGCTCTTCCGGTTGTGTGTGGTGAAGAAAGACATTTCGTATTTTCTGAAAGAAAAATGAATTTTTCTGGACTAATTTAGCCCATCGATTTAGGTCGGTTGTAAAATCATTTTTTTAATTATGTAGTGATTATCTATAAATAATTATTGCATACGATTTTGTCGGATTTATGGGAAATACGTACTTAGGTGAGCTCTCTGATATGTTCTTTTCTCCTTTTACCACGTTTTCAATTTTTGCCATCAACACAATTGTGGTACGATAATTAATAACTTGGAAGAAAAACCTCCTATTACCTAAGCGGGTTAGACATAACCTCACAGGTATTTTTTTTCTATAAGGACACATTATTTCTTGTGTTTAAAATCGCTACAGGGTAAGAGTGTAATTACATATTAATTTTTGTTAACTCTCCTTTATTTATTTTAGGGAGGGATCATATGCAATTTTGCTTTTCGAAACAGACATCAGCTGTTCTCGAACTCGTATTTGGTTAAATTTTACATCGCTTAAAGTTAGTATTTATTCATGCGATCAGCTACCTCGTTGAAGGTAATATCTCAGTTCATGCTTTCATTTTGATTTGGTATAATTAACTTTAGAGGTACGTTTTGCCTACTACGTTTTACCTATTACACACGATTAAGTTAGGTACTGTTGCATAGTACGTAATACCTGGTGGTGTATAACTGATAAACATTTTGTCTTTGAGTTGGTTCTTGTGGACAACCTGGAAGATATCATTTCGATAATGAAAGCTAAGTTACCGATTATACATATGTTTTTGCATTATCCAGGATTAATGCTTTATTTGTTGTATATTGGAACCAACCAATCCTATAAGATTGTATAGACATATTTTGATTGATTTGATAAACATTTAAGTGTAGTTACATCACTTTAACTGTTCAATTATAGGTTAATTTGCTTATGTGTACTTTGGGGTTAATGGCTACAATGCCAGTTTGTATTTCATGTGTTTAAAATTTAGATACAGTAAAACTGAATGCATTTAGCTCTGCGGTTGGTAAGTTTTAAGAATTATATGATTATTACTATTTTAATTACAAACTGAACTGTTTATTTTTCATAGCAATGTACTATTGACTGCTTTGCTTAAAATATTATATGTAGACTGTAATCATATTTTAATGTGCCTCTAGCTTTGAAGATCCACGTGAATACTTTTTACTTTTTCTAAATTAAATTTACTTAATCTTATGATATAGCTTGCATATTCTAGTTCTGTGTGGCATGTTACATGGTGATGTAAGGACACGATTAGTTAGATTTAAGTCTTGGGGATGCGGGTTATTGTTTTGTGTGCATCACACTTTAAGTTATTTATCGACACAATAGACTTCTTGTTTATAGGGATATTCTAACTTGTAAAATTTCTTTTACTGCTCAGATCCTTCCTTATATTTGTTGCTTAACTAGGAAAGTAACTAATCCTCTTTGATTATCTAGGGCTGGCTGTGCTTAATTCTAGCTGGCGCCCCCTCTTCTCTTTAATACTTATAGGTACCACCTGCGTCACTATATGAACCCATCCCTCGTCTCTACGGTGACTGAGCTATCGCGACCCTAAGGCTATATTCTCTGTGTTACGGTAAGTTATGGTACAAAGTGGAAAGTTGCACGTAACAAAGCGCTTCCCAACTTGTCAAATATCGATAAATGAACTCGAAATCCTGTTTTCGGAGGAACTAGTTAAGTATCTTGATCTTATTTCCATGTAATAATATTTGCTCTATGCCGATAATAATAATTGATTGTTTGAATTTACCAAACTATGTAGTATACGTTTATTTATTTGTTGGTGTAGCATATTAACGATTAACTAGGTTGAGTTACTTGATTCTAATTTAAGAGTATTTTGCAGAAATTTATATGAGGATTCATTTTAAGGAGGATGGTGCGTTTTTGATTACTCTCACCCTTCACCCTTTTTCCCCCTCTCCTTCTTACGTACTCACCCTTCCTCCTTCTTACTCCCTCTTCTCTCCCGCTCTCCCACTCTCCATTTCCTAACCTCCATTCCCCCTCTCCCCTACCCCCTCCCCTGTATCTTGCTCACCCTATTACTCTCTCCCTCTCACCCTCTCTCCCTCTTCCTCTCTTCCTCCCACTCTCCCTATCTTCCTATTTCCCTCTCTCGCCCTTTTCCTTCTCCTGATCCCCTCTCACACGCCCTTCTCTCTGCTTCTCCATCACTCCTTTTATCCCTCTTTCCATCTATCCCCTCTCCCTCACTGCGTCCCTCCCTACCACACTCTCTCCTCACCTCTCTTTTGCCCTCTCTCCTCTCCCCTTTTCGCCCTCTCTCCCCATATCCCTTTCCCTCTCTCCATTTCCCACTTCTCTCTCCTTATCCCCCTCGCATCCTCCTCTCCCTCTTTTTGTCTCTTCCACCCTCTCCCTCTGCCCCTCTCATCCTCTCACCCCTTTCACCTCTATGCCTCTCTATATACTGAAATTTAACATTTTTAGTCTAACGTTAGTTTAACGTTTAATAAGGCACATTGGCGCACTCACTCTTAGATAATCTCGTCGCTGCGTTCTTCGGTTTTCAAACTTGAGTTCATGTGCGAATACGAAGCGCGTATTACACCTGTGTTTTAGTATGCACACTATTTTCATTTTGTTATTCGGTCTTTCTACTTTTTTAAGACTTATTTGGCTGGAGTTCCTTTTATAACTACTTCTAAAAATATATATTTACATATTGTAAGGTATAGATATTAAAATCAAAAAAAGGACAGATTTACTTTTATGTGCATATCGCAGGAATTTTTCAGTAAGTTCGTTCAGTATACGCCCCATTTAAATTAATGTTATCGTTATAAAAACGTTTATTATTACGTACATTTCTATAAACTACAATTGAGTATTAATTCATACATTTACAATCAGTAAGATACCGTGTTAATTGCGAATAATAATTTAACATGGTCAGTAACAAGCAAAGCCGATCGTACCCACCGCAAGCGAGTGCAATTAAAGTGCGATTGCATCTCGAGATTTTAATTACGTTGCGTCTGGGTTTACACCTTTTTGTCAAATTAATCTAATCACAATAATTGCCGTGAATCTTTCAAAGCTGTTCAACATTCATACAATACTCATTACTCCCAAATTATTAGACGAAAATTTTACAAATATATAAGTAAAGTTCTCCATTTTTAGATAAAAAATATTTGAAATTTAAATAAAGTTATATCTTATCATTACAAACATTTGTTAAATATTTGATATTAAAGCGTATATAGGCTTTTTGGAACTTTTTGAATATTTAGTTCTGTATTTGCATGTGTGGCCCGACATTTTCATTTAAATTCTAATTACTATTCTTTCCTATGCAGATATATTCAGGCTAAAATTAAATATAAAAAAGTAAGGATTACCATGGTTAATCAAGGAGAGAGGCGTGATAAATCATGACCGAGAATAAGATCAAAGTTAGCAACTGCCTAAGGTCGGACAGGATTACGTGCATACAGATCACATTCGGTAGAGATTTGCATAGATACAGTCTGAGAGATAAGGGACTCAGGATTTAGTCTTGGATGTTTGCATTGTAAACGACCCTGAACGCATATAAAACATGAAACAATTCAGTATAGAATATCCCTTTTTTATAGATGTTCAAACCAGAAGTATTTCCTAATCTTCAGTCAAGGCAGTTTCTTGCTGTAACTATGCGAAAATTCCTTGTTAGTTATCCGAAGGATGTTATAGACATGTTTCATTTAATACAAAAAATGTACATCACGAGTTTGGGAAATTTGCCTAACATTATACAAAGTAAAAGAGGAAGTAACAGATTTTAGATCCTGAAATACTCTCTCCTTAATTTCACTGTGTAAAAACAGTAAAGGTTCAACTTAGCTCAAGTCACAAATTTGATTGTAAATAGAAAAGTTATTAAAATCCATTTAATACGTGTCATCACAACTTTCAAATTTTGTGCTAACATTAATTTCCAGCAAAATATTAAATTTTGAGTTTTACATTTTTAAAACTTGAAAATAATATACACCTATTTTTTTTCTGTTGATATAAATTCAATTAAAAAATTCCCTAGGCGATATATTCAATATCCAATTAATTTTTTTATTCCATTAATTACACGGTCAGCGATTATCGAATTTTAATTTAATTTGCCGCTCAGGACAACTGTCATTGACAGATCTAAATAATTTCATTCTATTTGGTACAATTTTGTTACGATGAGGTTTCGTGAACCGCAAAATTGTGAACGTAATAGCAATTGTCACTGCATGTAGCAACTTTGTTTAATAAAATCATTAACATACATATACGAGGGATGTCCGGTTACTAAATGCTAAGGTACATTTGTGAATCACGGACTGACTACTTTATTTATAGAACCTAGCGATGGAGCTTCGCTACTCGCTATAGTCACAACGCACCCCGATGACGTTTACGATATTTATTTAAAGGTAAAAATTTTCGAAAAATAATTTTCAGTCGTGAAAAAATGCTAAAAGTATTCTTTTTATAGTTAGAGGAAATAGTTGGAGAATAATTAGTCGTTGCGTGGAGATGTAAATGCTATGCATTTAAAAACATTCTAGAGTCACAACACGTTTTCGAGATATTGTCCAAAAACTGAAAAAAAAAATTCAACTTTGACCCCCTGTATATTGAAAACGGTACGTCTGAGCATATAAGTTCATAGGAAAAAAAAGGCTTATTTTTTCATGTAAAATCACATCCTTCTCTAGGTACATGCTATTTCCGGGCACCCTGTATATATATATATATATATATATATATATATATATATATATATATATATATATATATATATATAATATCATAAGCGACTGTCAATTTATTTGCACGGTGAAGGTTAAATAAGAACATTTTCTTTGTTGTAAATAACATTTTCTTTCTCTCTGTAATACACGTTCAGAGAATATGCAGATATGCATGTTACCAGACAGAAAAACTTTTGAACGTGTTGACAGAAACTTACGCGAAAATGGTATGTTTTTACGAAAATTGCAATTATTCTTTTTGAAAGCTAATTTATTTTATTTCTAGGTACATTTAAACGGATGGCAGGTGGCGTGGATCCCGCAAGAATTATCCGTGCTGCCGTTTTAGAGCAAGATATCTTAGATGAAGTAAATAACAATCCTACATCGTGTTAGAAAACTTGCGAGCCAACACAATAACACAATATTTCAAAAGACATCGTGCACAGAATACTTCGAAAACAATTATTTATTACATTCGTACCATTTTCAAAAAGTACAGGATTTGAATCCAGAGGATTATCCAGCACCCTTTTAATATGCGCGCTGGTTTTTAGAAAAACAGAGACAGAGTCCAGATTTTATTTCATCAGTACTGTTTACTGATGAAGCCGGATTTACGAGAAATGGCATAATAAACTCCCATAATTTACATTTGTGGGCCGATGAAAATCCACACGGAATAATTCAGACAAGGCATCAGCAAAGATTCATAGTGAATGTGTGGGCTGGAATAATTGAAAACCACTTAATTGGCGCATTTATAATTGATGGCCGCTTAAATGGATAATCGTATCTAGATTTTCTTCAGAATAATTTAAATTTATTATTAGATGACATTCTATTACAAACCAGAATTAATATGTGGTACATGCACGATGGCGCACCACCTCACTTTAGTGTTATGGTACGGAATCACTTAAACGTTGAGTACCCCAGAAAGTGGATTGGAAAAGGAGGTCAAATTGCATGACTCCCACCTCTCCAGTGGTTCACTGGTTTCATTCTTCTGGGGTTGCCTCGAAAGTTTGTATATGCAACACCCATACAAACATAGGAATGAATTATTAGACAGAATTCATTTCCATTTCAGCATTTACTGTAAGGTTATTATTTCTAATTCCGTAAATTGTCATTTTTACATCAATAACATTGAACATTTGGTATAAGTGTTTTCTCGTTTTCAGTTCTTAATTCCGTAACACTGTTATTTTTTAATAATAACCTCTATGGCATATGAGTTTTTTCTTTACTTGTAGACCTTGGTAATACACACTTTTGACACCTTTTTTTCCAAATTAATGCTATGATGTAATTTCATAAAGAATGTTTAATGCCTATAACTCTGCAGAGAAAGGCAGGAGAAAAAATGTTATGTGAAGTACTGATATTATTTCAATACCACCTACTCGTTACCAAGTTTTGGCCTTTCATTCCTGAGACCCTGTATGCATATATATATATATATATATATATATATATATATATATATATATATATATATATATGTATGCACAGAGTGTCTTAACTTTTAGTCTACAAACTTTAACCACGATTTCTATATCGAAAAATAATCCTAGTTTGCTCTATACAATGTATCCCAAAAATGCTTCGTTAAAGAAATGTAGGGTCTTAATAGGATGTAAAAAAAATAGAAATATATTAATTTCTCCTAAACCGCTTGATGTATTTTAGTGAATTGAATTGAAACCAAGTAATGTTTTGTGATAAAAATATAATTTTTAGTCTTAACAGTGGCGTGCGTACCGACACTACTTCGAATATTTGTAATCTCCATTCAATTCTGAATGAAAAAGATATCTTGTCTTTTTTTCTAGAAATACACCGTTTGAGAGATAAAAATAAAAATCGTCCTAGGGCTTAAGTAGCTCTTTTTTTCTGTTGTTCTCTAAATGATAATGTCCAGATAATTTGAGTGTTTTTTAATAAAATAAATAAACAACTACGAATTAACAAATTGGTAAACATTATTAAATTTTATAACTGCTCGAAGTGTGATCCATTCTGTTCGATGCATTTTTGACACCGACGGCGCGTGGAATCACTGCCGCACCAAGTTGATGCGGATTGCTACGGAGTATTTCACAAGACTCTTCAATTCTCAGTATAAGATTTTCTCTTGTATTTACCGGAATACCATACACTCTCTCCTTCAGAGAGTCCCAGACAAAAAAATCTAAGATTGTCAGGTCGGGGGACATTGGTGGCCATGCATCTGGACCTCTTGCAGGTAGGTAGGGAAAATGATTTGCATTGTTGTATTTTTGTATTTTTTTTAACGAAGCATTTTTAGGATATATATTCTATAAAGCAAACTAGGATTATTATTCGATATAGAAATCGTGCTAAATTACAGCGTAATTAATCAGAAGATTTTCTCCTCTCCTCTCCTCCCACCCTTCTATTGCTGCTCAGACCTTAAAGTGCATTACAAAAAAGTCTCAAAACACTATAGTCTTATGCACTAATCCCCAAATTTTCTATAAAAAGACATTTTTTAATAATATCTTGTATGCTGCGTACCTAGCGGTAGAGACACGATAATAATTTTTTTCCAGAGCGCTCTGCGATGAAAGGGTGCTGAGGTATCGCCGACTTTATAGTCCGGTCAAAAAACTTGACAAAAGGCTTCCGTTATGAGACTAGAAACAAAACATGTTACTTCTTGGTAAAAGGTGTTTTCTGTAATAATATCACAAGACTTCGTTGGTATATTCGAAAAATACTTGCCTGAGTGGAGAACAAAGTAGTAATGCTTGGAAACATCCCGAGCGGAACGCGAGGGGTGTTTCCTTAAAACAACAAAAAGGAGGGAAAGTATTTGAATATATCGAGAAAGTCGAGTGTTATTCGATCAGATTATATCATTTCTTTCTACTAATAAACGATACAATCTAGTCTTAGAAACTGACCTATTTATTGTAATTATAGACTGTACAATTTTATAAACTACCTAAGTTACCGTATTGAGTTACTGTAATGATTGACATCTCACAGTTAGTTTGATATATCTCATTAAAGGGAGCAATGAAAATATGAAATCGAAAACACCAAATTGAATATACCCCGTCGTTAAGGTAAACAAGCCGTGTTTTCATGAAATACGTTCGTGATTGGTTCAAATTTTGAGAATAAGCAATGCTGATTGGTTAATGTTACAGAATTCATATAATCTTACTAATCCGACCCCAACGAATAAAAAAATGCCGGTTGCCAACCCCTGTCCTCGCCCCCCCCCCCCGCCGGAAGTGTCTCGCCGTGGTTTTCTTCATTTTACAGAAAAACGGTTGCAGATAGTAGGAAAATATCACAGACGAAGTTAATTTAAATTGAATTTCCTAAATACTAATCCCAAATTTATGTTCATACTATAAGTAGTTTTTGAAATACAGTCTTCGACATTGCATGAAAAAGTGAAACAAAAATTTTCTTTATCTTTCTTCTCGATTTGTAGGAAAGTGTCTTCAGACATTTTAAAGCTTATGAATTTACCTAGAAAACGACATCTAATTCATACATCACACAGAGGTCAACAAAATAGTTTATTTAACATAACAAATTCAAGCATGATGCCCGGCAATTGCAAATCTTCATGATTTGATGGGCCCTTTTCTGCACCGGAACTGATTCGTCTGGCACGTTCCTTTGCAATCACATGCACGAGGAGCATCACAGGATTATGGCTATAGGCGGCAATCACATGACGATTGCTTCTATTGCAGTGCCGTCAACTTTCCAGCCACAGTTCTCCGGACAGGGAACGCTAGGATTGCCTATGTGGGCGCTCACCCACATGCATACATATGGAAGAAAAGTATGTTAGTGTGTGTTAAATAATAATACAGAATGCCTTTCCATATTTGATCTACTTACCTGGTAGTAGTATCTTAGAATATGCAGGCGTAAGACGTCAGAGGTTGGATGCAATTTTTCAGAATTTTTTATAGCTCCAAACAAAAAGCTCCGAGCGGCGTCGCCTGTTTTAATTTCTGGACTAACGTGTTAGTAACGTAAACAAATATTAAAAAAACTCTCAAAGCTTAGGCGCAAATTCTCGCGGGAAAAATGTCGTATTTAGTGTTAAATAATGTTTTTTCAGCTCCAAGCAGTGACAATCACAACAATCGGTCGCTCGAATGAAAATGTCATCGCCATGACAGTTTTATTTACACAGACCAATCAGAATCGAGTCGATGTTGCCATTTTCATAACACTGACCCGTTATGAAATATCAAGGAAGGGCTCTTTTTTTACATTAAAATGTTTTAGAGGAAATTTGTTCGGCATGATGAGTTGAACCCATTTACAGTAATCTTCTGCGTTTGTATCAACTGTGTTTTCAACCGGAGAAGTAATATAAATTGAAGCACTTGTTTCAACATGGAAATACTGCCCTGTCAACAGAGTAGAATTTTTGAATTGAATGCAACAGTCATTCGAAACCTAGACATGTATGTGGAAATAACTATAATATAAAATGTGTTTCAAGATAAGGTGTTAATGCTCCCAGATTATGCCGTTTACATTATTTTGTAAAATATAACCTTCCTCATCGCTGAGAAATTCTTTTTGTATATTTGTTAATTTGAGTGTAAATTATTGAGGTTACATACAGTGTTATTTTATTGTAACTATAGCAGACTACAACTTTTTTCATTCTTTATTGATTTAATATATTTAAGGTCGTTTGTAATCCTTTAGAAGCAAATAAAAGTTTTAATAATCTGTAACTGAAGTTAACTCAAACATGAAAATACTATTATTGCCAACATATATTCAAAATTATGAAATTTGACATTCAAGGTGACAAATGGAATTTACTTTTTTCAACATTTTTAACATAAATGTGTAAAATAGAAAAAAGTAGCATAAGCAACTCGTTTCATACGACGTTACATCGCACTCGTCCATTAGAAAACTCGCCATTGCACGGAATGTTTTCTAAACAACGATTCGTGTGATAAAAACGCATCTTTTGAAACTAGTTTATTAAATACTATTTGAATCCATCTGACTATTTCTAATGTAATAATGAATTTTTTTATGTTAAATGTTTATTCTTTGTTTGTTCAGGTAATATTTATGGCCAGACTCTTTTAGATCATTTTGCAAATCATCGAGGGATTGAGGATACACCACAGATGTATACATACGTGGGTTGCACTGAACGTTTATTTTCTACTGCAGAAGAGAGCTACATTTGTTTTTGAAACGTTTAAAGTTTTTAAATATATTTAAACATATACCGTATACCTAAAAAAGAAGTGAATTTCAATAGTAACTCAGTAACATGTAGCCCGGTATAAGTATTCAATGGTTAGGTACATATATAATACCTATGCAAGTTTTGTCTTGGATTGAGATCACCTACATTATATGTGGTTTGATCGGTAGCAGTAAACATTTGGCGAGAACTCGCTAAAATCATTGCTATTCAATCATGTTACAGATATAATAGTTAAGATAACTTTTTTATAGCTGTATTCGAAAAGAGAAGATAAAACACTGTGCACGCGATTTTCTGTAGACTGGTACAATGAAGTCTTGTAACCGCAATGGCTTCTTTCAATACTTTCTTTTAGTATGGCAAACCTATTCCGTACAATAGAAGTTAAGTTTCATACATCATGCAGCTTTTAATTATTTAAAAAATAATGTACAGTAATAAAACGGATTACTATCCGTTTAAACACGCTTGTGTCAGAAATCAATATTAAATTCAAATCATAACATCACAACTTAAGGCATTGAGCACGAAATTGGAATTACACATAAAAAATTAATTGGTTTCTTGATCTCAATTCGTTTTACAATCAGTTTTTAATATTCATCTCATAAATGAAAAAATATTCTTCAAAGTGTATCAGACCGATTTGTAATTAAAATATGACTGTGATAAAGAAATTACATTGCACCTCTTATACACGGGAACATGCAATGTAAAATAAAACTTATTTTAATATTGTTTCATACCAAAATGTACCAACTTTCATGATTTTCTGTTTCACTTACAATAGGTGAGTTATGGTTTACCTATGGGGTGTTTTTTTTAAGCAGGAGGAATTAAAAAAGAACTTTTGACATTTCTGTTTAAAATTAAATGTATGCTGTTACCGTTATTATGCAAATTTTAACGTTCAACTATTCGATGGAAATTAATTTATTAGTTTGATTTCCTTTTTCTTTGTTTGTAAGCATTTTAGTGAAGTTTTCAAAAGATATACGAAAACTACTTTTCATACTCATAGTTTTTGTGTAGTATCCACTTTATGTATACATAATGGTTGTACAATGGAAATTTTCACATTAGTTGTTTAGCGTGTGTGTGCATGTGCACGTGCGCGCCTGTGTGCGTGCGTGTGTGCGTGCATGCGTGTGTCCGTGCGTACGTGTGTGTGCGTGTGTGCGTGTGTGCGGGTGTGCGTGTGTACTTGTGTGCGTGTGTGCGTGTGTGCGTGTGTGCGTGTGTGCTTGTGTGCGTGTGTACGTGTGTGCGTGTGCGTGTGTGCGTGTGTGCGTGTGTGCGTATGCGTGTGTGCGTATGTGCGTGTGTGCGTGTGTGCGTGTGTGCGTGTGTGCGTATGTGCGTGTGTGCGTGTGTACGTGTGTGCGTGTGCGTGTGTGTGCGTGTGCGTGTGTGTGCGTGTGTGTGCGTGTGTGTGCGTGTAGGTATGCGTGTGAGTGTGCATGTGCGCGTGCGTATACGTGTGCGTGTACGTGTGCGCGCGCGTGTGCGCGCGTGTGTGCGCGCATGTGCGTGCGTGTGCGTGTTGGTGCGTGCGTGTGTGTGCGTGTCTGCATGTGTTTGTGTGTGCGTGTGTCTGTTTGTGTGTGTGTGTGTGTGTGTGTGCGTTCGTGCGCACGGGCGTGCTTGCGTGCGTACGGGCGTGCGTGCGTGCGTATATGCGTGCTTGCGTGTGTGTGTGTGTGTATGGATGTATGTTAGTATCCACGATAACTCCAGAACGAAAATACCGACGTACTTAAGCTTTTGTATTGAAGGTTGTTTCCATTTGGCTTAGAGCTGATTAGATTTTGGGAGAAATTCTGAGGCGGAGAGGGAATATTATTAGGGCCAGTTATTGGTTTTTATCACATATTTCTAAAACAGCTACATATTTCACAGAAATAAAGATACTCAGACATAGACCTTAAACATATCGATTAATTATGTTCTATGCAATTTTTACGACGCATAATTTAGTGGTAAAAAAATTCCTAAGGTACAATTTAAGTGTGGGTTCAATTTTCTTCAATGCCTGAATAACGATTTATTTTATTAGAAAGAGTGTAGATATATTTTTTAGAGAAAATTTAATTTTACATAACTTTTCTTTAAAGTTTCTTAATATAATGCAAGGTAAGTTTAAAAAATAAATATGAATGAAAATGGTTAACATGTATCATTGATATTTTATAGAAGCGGGTGGCTTTGGCATTTTTTTTTTAAGTTAACACGTATTATTTATGAAAATGTAAACTTTCACTATTATCACTCATAATAAAATAATTATCTTTTTTGGGTTTTTTGAATGGTGTGTTTTAAATTATACAATCGAAACGTTTCGATAACACTGACAGATATCTTCGTCAGTAGTAATATCGTTTAAAAATTGTTAAAGATGTTATATCGAAACGTTTAGATTGTATAATTTAAAATACACCGTTAAAAAAAAACCCAAAAAAGATAAGTATTTTATTACGTATTATTTATGTGTCTGGAATGAAGTTTTAAACGTCATTCTGGCATAGATTACTGTATTTGTTTTTATAATGTTTCCTCATTTTCGTTACGAACGTATGAAAGAGCATGCATAGTTATGCTAAAGAAATTATAATTAAAATTATTTCATTTATTTAATTTTTATGTAAGCATATAGATATCTACTAATCTCTGTCTGTGCAGAAGTTTTAAACGTCTGTGTGACATACATTATTGTTTTTGCTTTTAAAATGTTGCATATTTACGTGAATAGCGTATTATAAAAGTATATAAAGATATAATTATTCTAAAAGAATGTTATTAAAATTATTTCGTTTCTTTTAATTTCAATTTTGTAGGTTGGAAGGTCGTGTGGTGTTCCACACCAGATATTTTAAGTTAGCGTCTATTAACCTCTGCCTGACATGAGTTTTAAACGTCTGTTTGACATAGATTAGTGTTTTTGTTTTTACAATGTTGCCTGTTTTCGTCATGAACGTATAAAGAAGAGATATAGGCGTAGTTATCCTAAAAAAATTATAATTAAAATTATTTCATTTCTTTTAATTTTTTAAGTTAGCGTCTATTAACCTCTGCCTGACATGAGTTTTAAACGTCAGTTTGACATAAATTAGTGTTTTTGTTTTTACAATATTGCCTATTTTCGTAATGAACTTATTATAAAAAGGTTACATAATTAACCTAAGAAAAATGTTATTAAAATTATTTCATTTCTTTTAATTTCCATTTTGTAAGTAGTAAGATCCTGTGGTGTTCCACACCAGATATTTTAATTTGAACTGAATGTAATTTTTTTTTCTCTCAGAACTGCTTTATTGTAACATGTACCTGTTTGTTACATTATAAATTTTAAGATGAAAAGATATCTTTTATCTAGACGCGTTAATTGTGACATTTTAATATTAATGAAATTTTGTATTTATATGAAGTCTATGACGTTTTAAATCTCCGACGATTATGTTTTATTATTCTACAGTAGTTCAAACTTCAAATCAAAAGTGTCCCAATCTTAATGAATTATCTTCAGAGTTTCTTTTCGAATACATGATCAGCAAGCTAAGGAAGCTATTTGTCAAACCTCTTACTCATACCCGATGTAACCGTAATATAAAGAACGAAAAGAGACCAGAAAGAATATTAAAATGTTTTTGCTTAAAAAAGTAGTTAATATGATAAGTTGAAAAATTATAGTTTGAAATTAATTATTACCTATTGAGTAATTCTATATAAAGTTTAGATATTTAATTAAGCAATTACGATAAACTTGGTGTAATAAGAACTTGTAACATACAAATTTAAATTAACAAGGAAAATATGGAGAAATAACTGAAACGATTGAAATACTTTCTGATATAATGTTCTAACCTAATTTGTAATTATATTAACTCTTTAAATTGTGTATAGTACTTGATATACTGTATGATATAGTGTATTGAATGACAATAACGTTAAAATGATTGGATTTAAAGGAATGTTTTAAATTGAGCCTTCGTGTGAATGTACAAAATATTTTACAAAAGAATTGTTTGAGAAGTATCGATCAGCTATCAAAGAAATACATAATATTATTGCAGTACATGATCGTCCAATATTTTTATTCTGTGCAATCAAGTCGATGGCTTTTCTCTTTTTTACGTTGATTAAAGTATTCCTGACATAATTCTTTATTTTGTTTCATCTGAGCGGCTTACCACAAACAAATTGCAAATTTCCTGTTATCTTGTTATTTCAAATTATTATCTTTAATCTGTTTTCAGTTGGTATTTCTTTAGAATAGATGTTATGGGTTGTTTCTATATTTATTTTATGGAATACAATTACATTTTTGCCGAAATATCAAATATTGTTCCCCAATATTGAAATGTAATGTACCTTAAAATTAAAGTTAAGTCAGGTATTTAGGGCACTATCGATTGCACTATCGCAATAGGAAAAGTCTATTTCTATGACCATAAAATAGGAAAAAAAGTAACGTAGGGAAATAGTAATCAGTTTTCTCATTGACTGATTGCCATGGCGTAATCTGATTACGATTTAAAGTTATTGATAAATACTCCTAGATCTGTTAAATGCACGGTAAATGGCTGTACGAGAAAGTACCAACAATTTTCCTTTGGTGCGCTGTACCACTTGGCCTTCGCTTCCCGGGTACAAATTGTACCAGAGAAAAAAGCATGCGTTTCTCTCCCTTGATGGACAATTGCGGCCAGGGAAAATTTATCACTATCATTTTTCTACTGTAATCCAATAGAAAATCATTGGCGCACGAACTTGATTAAAATGAAAGTGCTGTCACCATAGGCACTTTTTAAATTATTAAGCATTTTCAAATACTTGCATTATGATACGCCACTGTAAATGAACGTCATATTGATATAAAAAGTTCCTGTTACTCTGTTCAAAAATTTCAAAAAATGTTTGCTAAATAAATGTAAGTGGTAATTTTTCCGTGGCCGCAACCGTACTATTGTATTGGCTACATAAACTGTCAGATATTATAACAAATTTTTACCTTCCAACCTACATACATATACATATGTAGGTATAGAAGGTTATGGAATCAAATTGTTTCACTAACGGTACATCCATTTATGAGCTCATTTACAACGTTTAACAAAGTTTCGCCAAAATCGGCTATGTTATCTATCAGATATGTGTGTGTGTGTGTGTGTGCGGGTGCGTGTGTGCGTGTGCGTGTGCGTGTGCGTGTGCGTGTGATTGTGCGTGTGTGAGTGTGTGTGTGTGTGTGTGTGTGGATGTATTTTACCCCAGCACGACAACACTGATGTACTTCAAATCTCGAATCGCGTATTTAAGCCTGTTTACATTTCTTTTGGAGCCGATTAGACTTGGCAGAAATTCAGAGGCGGCGAGGGGGGTTTCATTAGGAGCAGTTTTTGGTTTTTATCAATTAGTTCTGAAACATCAGTATATTTCAAAGGTGTAAAAATACCAACATATAGACCTTAAACATGTCAATTAATTATGTTGCATGCAATTTTTTGATACGACGCGTAATTTAGCGGTAAGAAATGCCTAAGACAGAATTTAAGTGTTAGCTCGTTTTTTTCAATATCTGAATAACGATTAATTTTATAAGAAAATACGACATATTTTTTAAAGCCAATTTTATTTTACATAACTTTTCTTTATAAGGTTTCCTAATATAAAGCATACTAAGTTTAAGAATTAATTAAATAGGATTGAAAATGTTTAAATCGTATTATCGGTATTTTATAGAAGCGGACGGCTTTGGTGTTTTTTTAAAGTTAGCATTTACATGTCTATTAACGTCTAACTGACATGAAGTTTTAAACGTCCATCTGACATAGATGACTGTTTTTGTTTTTACAATGCTGCCTATTTTCGTTATGAACATATTACAAAAAGGAATGCAGAATTATCCTAAAAAAATCATTATTAAAATTATTCCATGTTGCTCTACACCATATATCTTAAATCCAGTTAAACTCTGGTTAAATAGAATTAATATTGATGGGTTCTAGTGCGTCACGCTATTATATATATATATATATATATATATATATATATATATATATATATATATATATATCTACATGACGCTCCAATTCAAAACCAATCGAAAAAGTCTATTTTTTGATTTTGAGCGATTTACAGCGATAATATAGGTAAGAATAAATGTAAAAAAATTCAACAATAAAATGTGTTAATAAAAATTGTTATTTTGTAACACAATTACTATAGACAATGTTCTGCTACATTTCGAAAAAAAGACCTTCAATTTTCCTGCATTTTCTTTGGATTGGCTTGCTGAATCCAACTCGTGTTGGGAATCTTTTGGTATTTCCTCACTCGTAGTTGTTGTCTTTAGAAAATCGCCACTCGTGCTAAAGCACGGTTTTCGTCACAACAACTATTCATGATCTTACCGGGTAAGATTCCTACCGCTTGTTGTATTATATACGAAAATATCACTTCCCAAGTGAACCTTGAATATATTTTAACCGATTTATGAACGCACTATAGGTGTCCAAGAGAGAATCAATGTTATATCCCTAGCATAAATAACTCATTGCGCAGTGTATTAAGAATTTCAGCGATTATGGTATGTTAATTGATTCAATCTGATTTATTAAGTCATTATTCAATAAATCAACATTTAAATAATTTAACATAACGTACCTAATAATTTATATAGTTTTATATATATATATATATATATATATATATATATATATATATATATATATATATATATATATACATATATGCATAAACGGTGAAGAAGATTGTTTTCAACATGACTATTGTTTCGTTTGTAATTTGGGTTAAAGCTCCATAATACGAACAGTAACGTCTCCTTTATTATTCGGTAGGACTTTATATATCGCATTTTTCAAGTAACCCCAAAGCCAAAGGTCTATTGGGTTGAGATCCGGGGACCTAGGTGGCCAAGAAGTAGGTCCTTCGCGACCAATCTATTTATGGGGAAATCGTCGATTTAATGTCTCTCGAACATTTCGAGAATAATAAGCAGGCGGTCCATCATGTTGATACACAATAGTTTGACGTTGCGATAAAGGAATATCTTCCAAAAAGGTAGGTAATGTGTTTTCATAAAATTTGCGTAATTCTCTAGGTTTAATATTCTAGGCAGAAAATGTGGTCTTATTCAATCCAATTCCAGTAGCGTGGAACATCAAGGGAGTATGAAGTAGTTGAGAACCTCGAAAACAGAAGAGTGGAATCACAGAACCTAGAACGAAGGGAATAGGAAAGATAATCACGAAACGAGGTCATCCATTAATGTACGGAGAGATAGGAGAAAAAAGAGAACAAGAGTGGGAGTAGCGAGATTAATAAAGAAATGAAAGATGTTTCAAATAAGAGAATAAGAAAGTTAAATAGAAGAATCTTTGTCTTCCAACTGAACGAAGTAGAAAAGACTGAAACAACGGTTGTAGCATATGTTGCTGACGAAATTTAGATACAAGATATTAAAATGTTCTACTTCCACTCGAGTAATTCTTTTTCCGTATTTACTTTTAAACTTACATTAATTGCCATTTCGTTTTTCTGATGGTCATCTTTTTAGAGGTCAGAAATTTGCTTTTCTTTGATCCACTATCAGTAATATTGGTATGCATTGTATTACACGTCTGATGATCAACTCCGTCTGTGAGTAGAAATCTACCTCTTCGACATACTTATTATATATACGAATTTACTGAGTCCAAAATATTGAAAAGAAAATGTGTTCAGAATTATGTCTGAATCACTCCTCTGTAGGGGTACGTGTACCTACCATTACAATGTTATGTAAAGAGTTTGAATATAGGTAAGCTGCTGTCGCTCAAGGTGGTCAACTTTGGGGTATGCGACGGTATTGCTTCCTCGACATACTTTCATTTGCTAACGAGTTTTGGTACGCTGTAGCACTTTAGAATGTTAGCTCTGTGACAGCTTTACGTCGGCTAGCACCTCTAAAGCGTATTCATCTCTACGTGTTTCCTGTGAAAACACCCCTTGTGGGATAACTTAGACTTACAATATTTGTATTTTTTGTTGACTAAACTAAACGTGTCTAGTAACGCCGTTCTAAAACTAATCGTCGTCTACTGTTTGTAAGTTTTCCGTTCGGGTGGAGAACCAATTCTGGGCGAGATGTTCACTCTCTCTAAAACCATATCGATTTTGCTAGCTCTACTAGATACCAGTGACTAATCTTGGTCTCTACGGTACCCGAAATTTGCAAACTCTTTACAGAAACCATAAACTCATTTCCCCTTTTTCAAACATATGGCTTTTTTGGACTAGGACACGAGTTAAAGTAGCGAGCTTAACAGAGAAGGGAAATATATTTCAAATAAGAGAATGGAAAAATCTTAGACCTAAACATAGAAGAAAAGATTGAAACAATAGTACTGGAACATGGTCCGGACACGATATTCAAACGAATTTCTGGCATAAATGAGAAGAATCAATAAAAGGTTCTTCGCGATAGCTTTACGTTGGCTAATACCTGAAAAGCTCCTACACATCTCTGCGTGTTTCATACGAAAGCACACTTTGTCCGCCAAGTGGAGTTCTGTCAAAAACGAAAACTTTGATTCTTCAAATATTTTTCTAGTTAATTTAGACTTATAAGATTTGTACTCTGTCTTCAAATTTACAAAATAGTCTGATCCAGTGCTAACATTATTTAAAAAAATTTGTAAGTTTTGACTCCTGGTAGCATTTTTTGTTGACTAAATGTGTCTACCAACGCCGTTTTAAAACTAATCGTCGTCTACAAGAATTGATACTTTCACCATTCGCCATTTTAATTAACATTTTGTTTGGGAAAAATGGTGTAATTATTTTCATTTTATTTATTTGCAAATAAATAAATAAATAAAGCATTAATCAATCGTCGTTTGTAAGTTTTCCGTTCCTGTGGTCAACCAATTCTGGACAAAGTGGTTTCCACTATAATTTTGTTAGTCTACAAATGATATGTAAAGATTCGTCTAAATGCTATCAGAATCAATTTCTGGAGATTTCGGTGACAAGGAAGAACTGAAAGCCAATTGTGTTCTCGTTTGGAAATAACAAATCTTTAAAACCATATCGATTTTGCTGAAACCATAAATACAGAGTTGCTGGTACGACTTCACACAAGTGATTAATCTTTGTCTTTAAGGTACCCGAAATGTGAAAATTCTTTACAGAAAACATAAATTCATGACTGATTTCCTCTTTTTTCTTGAATTATGACTTTTGCTATGCTTAAAAGCGTAATTCGAAGTTGCTCTCAATAATTAAAAGACTGAATCTTTAAGAGAATAATATTGATGTTATAAGTAATGATGCAAATTCTAAAAGAAATTAGTTAATAGCCGTATTTTGACTTTACTGGTAATAATGCTAATCTTACTCAAATTCTTGCGTGAGTAAAGGCTTAAAATTTATTTGCAAGCCTAATATTGAATTACTCGGGAATACTCAAATACGATAAACATAATTAGCCGTCTAGTAGTAAGATAACCAGTGTTAATTGTACCAGATAGTGATACACGAGATTAAGGTGTCATCATAGTAGGACGTAACATTACTTAGATTAGAGTTAACGAGCTTTGCGCATTGATGATTCAACCTGTCAATACTTGGAAAAAATCATCAAGAAAAGCTATGTATTTATTAACCAAGAAGTAATTTGCGAAAATAAATTTATAAATTAAAGTAAAACAAACAAAAAAGAAAAGGTTCAATAGGTAAATATAACAAAGTGCCAACTAGGTTAAAGCATGAACAAATGATAAAATCACATGTTATAATAAATGTGGATATAAATTTATTGTACACGACTTCGTTATTGTTTCATTTACTTTAAACTATACAACAAGAAAACAATTACGCGCTCTTGATTTCACTAAAACGGAAGCAATAATTTGTTTATAGTCACAAACGGGTTATAGTTATTATGCGCAAGAATAAAACGTCTAATAAAAATTTCAACTCACGCTTCCGCATTTGAGTACTACCGAACCTACATACCATCTAACATTTTCGATCCAAAACAAGAAATATTACTTGGGAATATTACGCCCCTAGTTACATTTCTGATTAAAAGAAGTATTAAGCTTTAAAATATTCATTCGTCCGTAGAAAGCCCCATAAAAATAAAATTTCAGTGTAATAATAATTGACGTAACTTAGACTATACCTCCAACAGTGTAATTAATAACTACCTGGTAATATTTTACCCAAAAATATTGTGCGAATCAGGCCTCCGAGCGATTCGTCCCGATTTATTGCTACCCGAACATGTGTAAAGCTTAAATTCCATCTTTTCCCATTTTTTAACCACTTAATTGTTTACATTTTGTAAGGTTATTTAGACGGATCGTGTATATGCAGTATTTTGATAACGTATGGAAAGTGTTTTGAATGTGAAAGAAATGAGTTTCCAGGAAAAAAATTTTTTTGTTGTGTATGTAGAATGTAAGTTGGTGTAAATGATACGCCACTGGAGTTTAATGAAGCATTAGTTATCGCATGAAAGAATATTTTTGTTTGTGGAAATATTTTCATGTTGAAAGCAGCATCAAATTTGGTTGAAAAATAATGGTTTGGGTAAATTGTTACTGAGATGGAACTGGTAACACTAATAGAGTGGCCACTGGTCTTTTCCTACTGTGTACAAAACAATCGGATTAAAGAAATGGTTGTAGACGTATGAGTAAGCGAGAGTATCATATTGTATTAATGTACAGTAAGGAATATGTATGAATATCTTTGTTTGTAGACATTTTAAATATTGTGCAGTAAGCGGAAAATTTAATGCATGTTCAAGAATGAAATTGTTAGAATGTGATGGAGTTCGCTAAATTATGCGGGAAGAGGATTCGCCCACATGCAAAATTGAGTTATTGTCTGAATAATGAACAGAGTTAATGTAATTACAATTAATGTTTTTTTTCGGAGAGTTGTAAGTGAATTTACAAGGTAAATTGAACGTGGCTACGTTGTTCTTAGTCTCATTTGCGTTGGGCCCATCCAGACTTCCACTCGGCAAAGAAACGCACTAAATACACGATTGTGATTGTGATGGTAGTTTAGGGGCGGGAATGTTTGGTAGAGGGTATATAAGCGAGTGCCCAATTGAAGGGATAGGGAGTTCAGATAGTTCGGTCATAGCTTAAGTAAAGATCACGCGCGTGGTGTTTTTGAGGGAACCTAGAATGGTCAGTGTTGGATTTTGTTTATGAAATTGTAGTCCAGTAGCGCATAGATAAGTGGCTGAAATAACCAAAAACGGGATAAATCATATAGACATTCATAAATAAACAGTTAAAGTGTGAGTTGAAGAAAGGAACAGTGATTTTCTTCAACAAATTTAAAGGTGCGAAAGCAGATTTAACAATAAAATAGCAAAATATTCAGTTAGGTGTTCAATAACCGCGTGATCTAATAATAAAAAGAAAGCCTGAAGTAACCCTTTAAGTAATCGAATTAAAAGTTTGTAAATTTAGTTAAGACATTGGTGACCATCATTGACATTGAATGAAGTACATGTGTACACACGTTAGTAATATAAAGTCGATTGTATAAAGGCAACTAATAATTTTTATATTTATGTAGAAACAGTTATTGCGGTGAACGTTTACGTTGAAGGGCAAACGTTAAAGTAAAGCAAAGAGCCCATGTGGAACACGCGAGTGTACAGCCGAATGCATTAACGGATATGTCTGTGTTCTGTGTTTAGTGTCAAGTGGGTTTGCAAACTGAAAAAGGATTACTGAAGCAGAACATATGGACTTCACTACATCACGGATAAAGGATTAATTAACATAAATTGTAATACTTAGTTTTAGGTTTTATTTAACAGATACAGATACGATTATCTATTAGGTTTATTTTTACTTGTCCATTATAAGAAAAAAGTTTAGTATACAGGGTGGCCATGAGGTTTTGGCTAGTATATACCTCGAAAACCATGTGCACTACGATTTTGAAATTTGGTAATTATAAACAGTGGGTAGTATTATCTATTTTAAGCAAGCAACCACTTTGTTGCAACGTCACATTTCGGGTCACGTGGTATTTTCAAAATTTTTAATTGGACACCCTGTATATTTTTCCACTTCTGCAAAGGCTACTATTATGCTAATTCGATGATATCTATTTGTCTTTTGTTTTTTGGTTTTGTCGGTAGTTAGCAGTGATAAACAAATTTTTATGAAGGATGTGTATTTCCAAGACAGGCGGAGTGGGAGAACATTGGCCCGCTCGTTCACCAGATATAACTCCGTTAGATTTTTTTTCTTTTGGGATATGTAAAGGGGTTGATGTATGTTATACCTCATACCGATATAGATGATTTAAAAAATAAAATCAGAGCAGCTTGCCAATCTGTTACACCAGAAATGATTCAAGCAGCATGCACAAGAAATTTACTTAGAAGATTTGAATACTGCATTAATGAAGGTGGAAATCAATTTGAGCATCAACTGTAATAAAAGTGATATTTTCGAATTATTTTATGTTTGTTTCTATCTTTGTTATTCAAATAACAAACCTTGATAAAAATTTGTTTATCACTGTTAACTACCTACAAAACCAAAAAATAAAAGACAAATAGATATCACCAAATTAGCATAAGAGTAACCTTTACAGAAGTGGAAAAATATACAGGGTGTCTCAATAAAAATTTTAAATGTGACGTTGCAACAAAGTGGCTGCTTGCTTAAAATGGGTAATGCCACTCATTGTTTATAATTACCAAATTTCAATATTGTAGTTCAGATAGTTTTTGAAATATATACTGGCCAAAACCTCATGAGCCACCCTGTATAAGAATTTGCGGAAAGTTTTCATTTATAATAAGTGATTTTGTGATGCTTTTCGAAGCAGTGTTTGTACATATTTACAATTGCAAATTTGTCAATATATATATATATATATATATATATATATATATATATATATATATATCCAGTATTTAATTTACTTTTGTTGTTTATTTGTGACAGCTAAGATAAAATTTTAGCCTTAACCCGTGTGAATTTACCTAACGAGTTACATCTATTGATAATTGAAATTAATCTTTGAATATTTTTGAGCTTAATGATCGATTTGAAATTGCGTAATGAGCCAGATTGATTAGAAAATTTTATTTTAACTATTTTGAATTATTTTACAGTCAATCAAATACAGAACACTACTAAGAGAGTGTTTTTATTAAGTATAAATTACAGATTTGAAGTATTAAAATTTAAACTTTTTGATGAATGTCTAAATACGATCTTTAAAGAAAAAGTATTAATAAAATATAAAGATATTATTTATGATGAAAGCACTGATCGTTCTATTTTAATTTTTTTTCAGCAACTAACAAATGTTTTGGTGATACAAAAATTATTTAAACGACCTTTTTTTTATTTTGATTGAGTAGTGTTTATTTAATTCAGAATTTAATAACAGTTAGAAATATACATTAATAGGTATACGAGGGATACTTAAAAATAATTTAAATTAACGTTTTATGACTTAGAATTTTTATTTGTACGGGATGTGTTCAATAAGCTTACGACGACCAGTGTATTTCAAAATGTTTTTAAGCTTTTGGTTAAATTTCTTTTGGAGTGTGATTGACTTTGAGTGGTGAATGTTTTACTGAGTAGGCTTCAATCCTGTCTTCCACAGTCAGATGGGATTAATTTAACATCCCGCCTAAGACTACTTATTTTAGCAAAATTTAAGAATGTGGACAATATGTCCTGGACTGAGCATTGTGAGTTGTAGATTTATGGTGAGTGTAAGGTGTTTGAATCTACCTTATATCGCCCCCGCCCATTTCCACTGTAGCTGGCTTGGCAACCCACTTACTTCGGTAAGCCTAACGACGCCTAGTGCGGTTTGGACGTGTAACAATTTAAAACTTAATAACAGAAACACCGGAAAACTGTATCAAACGTTATGACTTCTTGACAAGACACTAACATCGTTTAATTATTTTGTATTTTGCGGTAACAATTCCTGGTGCTATTACAATAATGGATTTTTCTGTCGCTATGTACATGTTCTTTACACGGTTCTTTCTTTGTGGCGGTATTATTCATATATCACGAAAAACGAGGATCTTGATTGATAAACAATTGGAAATACACTCATAATAACGGTAGCTCAGTGGAAATAGGTAATAATCAAATTGCCTTTATCCGGAGGCACGTGTTACAAATCAATAAATATAATTACATATGAATCGGAGTAGCCGAGAGCTCCTAGATCACTAGGGTGGCATTTTTTAGCAAGGTGAAAGTACAAAACATATTTATGTTGGCAAAAAACGGTACAAATCAAGTTCTTGCGATTGAGATATGCATGATCGAATTCGATGTTGGTGAGGAAAACATGTCAAGTTGCTTCCCTATTCAACACCTCAAAAATGGGGATGATACAAAACAATTTTTTTGATTCGCAAGGTAATTATCGAGAATAAATCGATTAATATGATGTTGAATGAATTTTGAAGGGTTAGGAAAATAGCTCACCTATCCTATCTTTGCTATGGTAGGGACACAAATCGAACTTTTTGTATTACAAATCGGTACAAGTCGAGTATAAATTATTGTTTACTCATACTTAACTACGTCGACAATTGGGTATGATGTGCTGGTTCATGTAGCTTTCGGAAAGGATATGTGTCGTTCAGCGAGCCTTGTCTTGATACGGTTTCCTACATCTGGAAGTATTTAGCCATTCCTTCGCAAATGACAGAAACTTATCTTTCCGTTACTACCTTATGGATTGCAACCATGTGATTTAATAATCAATGCTTAAAGTATTAAATGGTATGTTATTGATTGAGTAACAAAAACACATTAAATAAAGATAGACTTTCGGAAGTATTAATGTTTGTATGCATTTTTAAAGCATTAACGTCAAAGAAAAGTATGGGGAGTTGTGTACTAAACTTATTTATCACATCAACAATAGCAAACATTTATATATTTAAATTACTTTTTACAAGCACTAACACCATTATAACTCGCATCTTTATAAGATTTATTATTACTTAAATCAACATGACTTTAAAGGATGTTTTAATTTATTCTGTTTAAAACTAAAACGGAACGAGTCAAAAATCATACAAATTTGCATAATACTCCTCTATAATTTTAATATAGTATGTAAATCGTTTACAACTTGCGGGGGAGAATTCCTTATGGTGTTATACGTTAGTGTAAAATAAACATAAGAACGAGCATTCGTAATCAAATATATCCTGCATTCTAGCGACGACAATTAACTTTATAAATGAACCAATGCGATAAAATACAATGCGAGAAAGGATGTTACTCCCACATGCATAAAATAACACTACCAACCAAAGAGACACAGTATGCAAATTATGTGTACCAACTTTAGTTCATAATTTTAATTAACTTCAAATAAGGGTAATTAGAAAATTTGAAAACTTTGTTGTGGTGCATTGACATTCTAATTAAACTAATGTGTTTGTAATTAGGTGATTCAGAATTCATCAAATGAAAAATTAATTTCACAAGATGAAAAACTGCCGAAGCCAATTTTCAATTATTCTAAAGTACCACCTGCAGGCAATTTCCCGTTTGCTACTTACATCCACAAACAAACAAATTGGCCCAATATTCCGGCACATCCCGCCGGCAAATTTACCTACATTAATTTAGCGGAACGCCCTCGCACTTGGCGGAGGTCCGTCTGTGTTAATACATGAGTTTGCCGACAAGGTTCAGCATCGATCGACTTCTAAAATTAATTGAAATTTCGTATGTAAATCACCTCGTACCTAAACAACGCTTTCATTTAACGCTAAATTTCTTAACTGAACTTATTTCTATTGAAAGGGGAAACAAAAGAATTCAAACTATTTAATTAAATTAAATCCGTGCAGGTTTTAATTTAAATAAGTGGCTATTTAAACACCAAGAAACATACAGACACGCCAGATAATTTAACGTTCAATTTAAATCAAGATCTAAAGCAATATACAATCATTAAGTAGCAACTCTCTTTCGCTCTTGTTGAAACCAAATCAGGAAAGAAAAAAGTATTTTCTTTATTGGTGCCAGATATCCGACACTTTAGCATAACCTCTACATAATTTAAAGGCTCCAGGTATTGTGTTTAAAGTAAACACACTTACACATACTTGTACCATTATCTTGAACAACAAACCTTGCGAAGTTTCTGAAGTTAAATTTCCAGTTCAGTATTCAACTTTATATCAGATTTGCTTAATCCATACATGTACGTATACGCATTCATAATGACCCTTAATTGTAATATACATACGTTTTGAAGAGTCTGTTAAAATACCAATGCAATGTGAGCGTATTACATAAGGAATAGGTGTAATTTTGAAATGCCTAGTTACGTAACTCAACTACAGAAAACTGAATTAATGCACATATGGCTAATTGACTAAATAATTTGTGTGAACAATTGAAACTCGTTTTATAGTAAAACTATTTGTGATATCTCATCTACCTTTTCGGAATTACTACTTATCACAAAATTCCCTAGCTGTTAGTTCAAACTTTATTTAACTTATTCAAAGGTGATCGGTGAAAAAAATCGAAATTGAACTGAAACCGGAAATATTCGTTTTCAGTCCAAAAAAGCTTTAATTTAGGTTATAAATACGTGAATGCAATGGGGTATCCGGTGTTTGAGATACTGGGTCCGGCAGAATTCATCATAGACACACAGCGCGTATGCGTGTGTACGCGAGTGCGGGCGTTAAACTTCTTGTCATAAAGGGAAAGTTAGGAGAGGGAAAACTGAGACCGGAAATATCCGTTTTCAGTTCTCTTGAACCCAAAAAAGTGTTTAAAAAAAAATGTCTGTGTGTATGTGCGTGTACGTGTTCGTGTGCGTGTGCGTGTACGTGTGCGTGTGCGTGTGTCCGCGCGCGCGCGTGTGTGTGTGAGTGCACGTAAGAGTGTGCGTGTTCGGGTTTGTGTGCGTGTGCGTGTACTTATGCGAGCGCATATTCGTGTGGGCGTGTATGCCTGTGATGTTAATTGGGTGGCATTTTCGTACATGGTGGTAGGAAAAACTTATACAACCCCTCTTTTTTTCGTCGGGGGTTATTATTGTTTGATCAGGCGATTAATGTACGCTACCTTTAGAAAACGAGCCGCGCACTTAATATCGTGCATTAATATAATGTCTCAATAACATAAAACTGTAATATTTTTACTGAACTAGTTTTTGAGAAAAAAGCGAAAAAGTGATGTTAAGTTTATTATGCAATGTACAGGTTGTCCCATTTTCGTGTGTTTTACGGGGTATCTCGCTTATTTTTTAAGTTAGAAACTTGCGGTTTTCGCGACACCGTGCTATTTTTTAATGAAACTAATCAAATTTGCCATAGCCATCTTAGTTTGTGTGCTACAGGGTGATGTTGTAAAAATTGCATTTTCAGTCATCCCCTGTAACTCTGTTATTGTCAGACATATTAAAAAAGTAAAACTGATATTTGTAGATTTTTTATGTAGAATCCAGCGGCGTACTCAGATTTTCTTTAGAGGTCACAGTTTTTGAGATATTGACGTAACCTACTTTTGTTTTATGGGACACCCTATATATTTTTTAAAATCTTTTTCCCCTTGCCAAGAGCCTTTCTAAAATATAGCATAGTCTATATTTATTTTTATAAATAACGTGACCAAACGATTTTTTTCTATAATTTACATTGATAATAGTGGATAGCCGTGGGTAACCATGGTAACGCAAAAAACAAAATAATTAACGTTCTGCCATTACTTAGGTATCTGATTTTTGAAGTTTCTGCTTCTCTCAAATTATTCCTGGTTACATTTTCCCAAATTTAGTGTTGATATTTTTTGTTATTCGTTGTTTTTGTTTATTGTTACCGTTCTTGTTCTTGTTGTTGTTGTTGTTTAATTATTTTTTAATATGGCTCGAAACCAAAAATTTGAAAACTTTGAGAAATATGTTATGAATACCTGCTTCATATTATCTAATGAAAACGCAGACCAGGCCTGAACAGGTCAGTTAATCTTTACCTTAGAATTTGTATTTATTATATATACCTATGTTGTCATATAGATATCCCGAAAGAAGACAATCCGACAGAAGAATATTTCAAAAATTAAAATTTAACCTTTGTCAACATGGATGTTTTGACAAACCTCGACCCCTAGTTTACAACAAAGAGAATGAGGAATCAGAGATCAACGTTTTAGCAGTTGTTCAAGCCACTCCTGAAACCTTGTGCAGGAAAATAGATGAAGAGACCGGTGTGTCTAAAACAACTGTGTAAAGGATTTAAAAAGAACATAAATTCAAACCCTACAAGTATAAACTTGTTTATCATCTGCACCCTGGTGATGCTGAACGTAGATTAGAGTTCTGCAATTGGTTTATAAATATGAAAACTCAGGAAAATAATTTTGAAAAAAAAAATAATTTGGTCAGACGAGGCACATTTCACAAGATCGGGAATTCTTAATAGACACAACTCGCGGTTTTGGAGTCAAGAAAATACCCACGTGATTTTTCCTAAAGAGCGCCAAGGCAGGTTCGGATTTAATGTCTCCTGCTTTATTTTTAACCGAAAAATAGTTTACAAGATTTATGAAGAAAACCTAAACTGTAATGGGTACTTACAAATTCTACAAGAAAAAACTATGAACACAATGCTAGAATAATACAAAACTGGCTAAATGAACGTTTTGTCAGGAGATGGATTGGAACAAATGGACCTGTTCGATGGCCACCACGATCATCACCGGATCTCTCGGTTTTGGATTTTTTTTGTGAGGGTATTTAAAGAATAAAATTTATTCAAGGCAATATGCCAACATGCAACAATTAAAAATTGCAATGGAAAATACTTTTGCAGAATTACGAAGACAATCATTTATTTTGTAAAATGCTATTAAAAGAATTTATAAACTTTGTGAAACTTGTAGGAGACATAATGGTCTGCAATTTGAACAATATTTGTGATTAATTAATTATTTTGTTTTTTATCAATGTAAATTATTGAAAAAAAAAATCATTTTGTCACGTTATTTGTAAAAATAAATATAGACTATGCTATATTTTTGAAAAGCTCTTGGCAAGGGGAAAAAGATTTTAAAAAAAGATATAGGGTGACCCATAAAAAAAAGTAGGTTCTAACCTAAAAAATAAGCGAGATACCCCGTAAAACATACGAAAATGGGACAACCTGTACAATGTTAACATAACAAATGAACTGCTCTGAAATAACTCTAATAAGTTTATTTTAACTCACTATTAATCTGGACACAACAAGAAAAGGAAACTACAATAAATGTTCAAATTGAACATCTTTCATAGCCTGGAAGTAGTAAATTCTACGTTGAAATTCATCAATCGCATTTGAAACAGCTCCAGGTGCGTCGGCCCTCATCCTGATAAGAATGCGATTTTTTTCTCTCTCAATGTCTCCCGGCCTATGTATCAAAATCTTACTTTTGAAGTCGCCCCAAAGGAAGAAACCCAGCAGTCTTAAATCTAGTGGCCGAGCTACTGGATCTCTTCTGCCTATCCAACGATTTGGAAAGGTATCATTAAGGTACTGGCGAACATTAATCCCAAAATGTGGAGGACTCCGTCTTGCTGGAACCATATTCCGTCCTGGGGTATATCCGGATCATCTTCATTTAGGTATAAAACGGCTAATGCAGGAACTACCTCAAATTGTAAAAAAATTAGATAAACCTCGGCTCTTAAATTACCTTAAAGGTCCGAAAATCTGGTTTCCCATTGCTCCTGCTCACACATTAACTTTCTTTCTAGATACCAGTTAGGATTTGCTGAAGACCAGTATCGTGTGTTTTGTTTATTAACTGTGTTGTTTAGCAAAATGTTGCCTCATCAATACACAGAATATTTTTGTGAAAATGTGTATTGCCTTTAAGTTGGTGGGTTACTACACACGCTTTGTATGGGTGCTACTTTCCCTTCTTTACGACGCTGTGTACAGTGGATTTACTTGTATTACAATCTCGCGCAATTTGTCTAACAGAAACATGTGGATTTTCCACGACGGCCAACATCAAATTTTCACGTTCCTCATTATTTAAAGCTGCCCGTTTTTGGTAAATATTTAACAGAACCATATCTGCCAAATTTTACTTACAGTTTGCGTAATGTGAAATTTGGGGTACAAATTGTAGACCAAATTGCATACCTCTGTCTGCGTCCTCTTTCTTTCTCCATATCCCAGCAGCATTAAAATTTCAGTACTTCAGTTCTTTCGGATAAATAAGCCATTTCTGTTTACTTCAAAAGCGTATTTCACTTACAAATCGTTGTTAACCAATGCAAATAAGTAACTCTTTATCTGAAGTGCACGCACTACCATGACAGTTACAAGGCGCAATCAATCGTTTCGACGATTAAAAGCAATCATAAGTGTCTGGATTAATGACTATAAAAATAAACTTAACATAACTCTACCATCACTTTTTTGCTTTTTCCTTAAAATCTACCATCACTTTTTTGTTTTTTCCTTAAAAACTAGTTCAGTAAAAGTATTAAAGTTTTATGTGATTGAAAAGAGAAAAAAACATCTGTATCAAATGAGTACAATATAGGGGTACCTTGTCATTTAAAAAAATTGTAGTGATCTTCCCTGCTCGTTTGTTTTTTTAAGAAAACACCACTTAAATATCTTCCTTTAATGAACAACTAATTAGTAGACAACTTTTATTTCAGACATTTTTTGATAAAATAAATATTTACCGAGATGTGTAGAATATTCCACACTTTTCAGACAATCTGTGTGTACATATACACGGTGTCCAAGATAAGGATGCCCACTATGGGGATCTCGGAAACGGTAAGAGATGGAAGGTTCATTAAATGGAACAAAAGTTACGCATTTGAGAGGATGTATTTATGGTCTTTGTAGAACACGAATATCTCTTTTAGTTTTTGAGATATTTGAAAGAAATTGAATTTTCTGGTTTTCGTTTTTATTTTTTTCTGACCTTATTTGAAGAGCTATTAAGAAAAGAAGAGCACATTGTCATTTCCACTTTTCTAGCTCTACTTAACGCTGTTATTCAATTTTTGATACAACGTTTCGTTTGTTAGCAACCATTATCCACTTTTTTTTTTAAATATAGGTTAAAATTATTTTTGCCATATTTAAATTCTCTCCTTGATTCTGAATTCAACAATATATCACACTTTATATTTTTGATACATTTCGGATGAGAAAATTCATATTCAATGTAAAACATCGAAAACGTACAGTTAAAACTAATACTAGAAACACTAGAAAACTGTAAAATTATAATAAAATAATGTTTTCTCATTTTCTAATGCCTGTTGCGAATAAAATAATTCACAAGTATGTATTTAGTGAAAATACTATTAATTAAACAGTTAAAATACATCTTCTGTCGTACTAATGCATTTGATAAGAATAAGTTGGCTTTGCATTTTGTTTACCTACCTGTCATAATTGATTGTTCTCCGTATTACGTTTGTTTGGTGGTCTTTGAATTAATTACATTTTGTGTTTACCTAAAAACAATATGGTAGCAGTACATTTTTCAAATAATGAAGAATTCGATATACTGACGTGTTACATTTTGTGTCAACGTAATTGTTCTGAAGCAGAAATAATGTATTTAAACAAATATCCAGAAAGGCGTCAACCTCACACAAGAACTTTTCGCACATTAGCAGTTAATTTAAAAGAGTATGGTGCGTTCAAAAAACCTGTAAAATCTAGCAAAAAAACCTTGCAATGAAGAAAAAGCCAATACTGTTTTATTAGTTGTAACGGAAAATCTAGAGGTATCTACTAGGAAAATGGAAGAGTCAACTGGCATAGCCCATTCCACAGCTCATTATGTTCTAAAGAAGGAGAAAGTACATCCATATAAATTTGAAATTTGCCAAGGACTTCGACCAGGTGACCCAGAAAGACGTAGAATATTTTGCGAATGGTATACACGTCAATCTCAAAACAATGAATATTTTCCGAATAAAATAATATGGTCCGATGAAAGAATGCTTAATAATAATGGAATTTTTAATCGTAGAAATGCTCATTATTGGGCAAGAGTAAATCCACGTCTGTACAAAACGGCCAAACACCAACACCGTTTCGGATTTAATATGTGGGCTGCTATATTCGGTACTAGAATTATAGGTCCTTTCATTTACCACGAGTGCTTAAATTTTGAACGCTACCAAATTTGACTCCAAAATGAATTAGAGATAGCTTTGAATGATTTGCCTTTCCAAGAAGTTGAATGTTGTTGGTTTATGCAGGACGGCGCACCAGCACATAATTCCAGAGTTGTCAGAGTATACCTGTCAGTTAGATTTCCAGAAAGATTTATTGGCACTCATGCAAATGTACTGTGGCCAGCTCGTTCTCCAGATATAACACCTTTGGATTCTTTTCTTTGGGGATACATTAAAAATTACATTTATGGAAACGATATTGAAAACGAAGCAATTTTACAAAGATTAGTTCTCGAAGCGTTTGCTAGTATTACTCCTCAAATGCTGAAGAATGTTTTAGATGCTAGAGTTAGAAGATGCTATTTATGTTTAGAGAATAACGGGAATCTTTTTGAACATCTTTTGTGAGTTTATTAACCTTTACAATAAATTTGTTTTTTTTGTCTATCATTTAAAATTACAAAACATAATTTTATAATAATTTTACGGTTTTCTAATGTTTCTAGTATTAGTTTTAACTGTACGTTTTCGATGTTTTACATTGAATATGAATTTTCTCATCCGAAACGTATCAAAAATATAAAGTGTGATATATCGTTGAATTCAGAATCAAGGAGAAAATTTAAATATGGCAAAAATAATTTTTCGTGTTGATGAAAAAAATAAAAACGAAAATCAGAAAATTCAATTTTTTTCAAATATCTCAAAAACTCAAAGGGATATTCAAGTTCTACAAGACCATAAATACATCCTCTCAAATGCGTAACTTTTGTTTCATTTGACCGACCTTCCATCTCTTACCGTTTCCGAGATCCCCATAGTGGGCATACTATTCTTGGACACGTAAATATATATATATATATATATATATATATATATATATTTAGTTATGAATATATATATATTATATATATATATATATATATATATATATATATATACAGGGTGAATCTTATCTAATCCGCCAAAATTAAAGGAGCACTAGAACTCATCATTATAAGCAAAAGTACATGGGTCCGGAAATGCTTCGTTTCCGAGATACAGGGTGTCAAAGTTGAAAAAAGAAATCGCGATTTCTTCAATATTTTTCGACTGCTTCGAAACAGTTGTTTGAACAGTTGTTATCAAAAGAATATGTTTACTTTTAATATTAATTTCTTTTCTTGTTTTTTAATATTGGATATTTTAGTGCTCCTTACAAGTTTTAAATAAATAAACATTGTGAGTTTTAAATGTGTTTTTCTCAGAAACGGTTGCTCCTAGCGACATCACTAAAATATATCTTTTTTTAGCAGAAAAGGTAGGAGAATCGATTTTTCTAGTCCAAAATGGTATACAGTGTAGCACAAAAAAATTGCAACGATTTAAAGGGGGCGAAATGGCTGCCGCTGGCGCCCTCTAGAAACCACAACTAAATGAACCACAAATTTGAATATTTCATTTCAAAAAACCATCGTATACGAAATTTCATGAAATTATTTCGAAATAGTCCAAAGATATTGAAGAAAGCGCGATTTCTTTTTTCAACTTTGACACCCTGTATCTCGGAAACGAAGCATTTCCGGACCCATGTACATATGAACTTTTTTGCTTATAATGTACTCCTAGTACTCCTTTAATTTTGGCGGATTAGATAAGATTCACCCTGTATATATATTTTAATTTCAGAAATTAATATTAATTGATTGAACAAATTCTTATATGATAGCCTAGATGCAGTTTTCTTAATTCAAATGCAAGACGCAATAATTTACTCTAAATTATATTGTCATTATAATTATATAAATTTAGATTTTTAAACATGAACATAATACCTAATTTTCCATGTAACAAAATATTCCATGTTCAAAGAGAAGTTTCATTATCAAATACTCCAAACGTGATATCATTTTAAGCAGTTCTGCAATAGATTCTAGAATTTTGAAAAAGTAATAAAAGTGTGTGCATGATAGTCAGTGGCTGGAAATTTCCTTAAATTACATTAATTATGATTAACCACAGTTCTTACGCGCCACCGCTCTCTGTTACAGGTAAGTCTTGTTACTATTACCGAACAATTAATAACACACATGTTAATTATTATAATCATATTAACACTTTTAGTTTTAGTTAAAAATTACGTTTGCAAATATTCCGTGATAAGTATTTTTATCACCCGCTATGGTTTATTGTAAAATTCAGAATATTAAGTAAATTTCTATCCGTTTGCTTATCGGTATTTGATTTATTCTAAATCATGGTATCAAAAAAGATTGATTTTATTAAAATCTTTTGTTGCTTAATTATTTGGTTATAAACTTAAATATCACATCATCCTTGCCGCCTAATTAATTATTGTACATATCTAACTAAAAATGATTTGTGATTATTTATATATAGCAATAGAGTTACCTAGTTATTTCATTTTACAAATTTACTTTTGGAGCCGATTCGTTAACTTTTTGGTTATCGTTCAGCGTTTCGTCCTTTAGGAATATTTTATTGTATCATTGCATTGGAGAATTATCACCGATTAATACATTACATTTTATTTTTTTGATTATAAATTCTTTAAACCGTGCATGCAATTTATTTTATTGTTTTAAATTAAATTGATTTTTTGTCGCTGTTGGTTTTATAAACTTTACATACTATTTTTTCAGCTGACCGCATAAAAAGAAGAACTTAGTTTTTTTAAAAGTTATTAAATTTTCGGCTACTGTATCTATTTAGTTAGAATATCTTCTTTGTTAGTCATTTGGAGAACTTTGGTTTATTTTTTTATTATTAAATCTTCTTTACGCTATGTGAAGTTTTGTTATTAATAACTGTTTAATAACTTAATTTATAAAATTATCTTTTATCACGTTAATCAACTATATTTAATTTTTTTAATTAGTTAAATATTCCCTTTGCAGCACCGAGTTGATTATTTTTTCATTAAACTGTTTAAATCTCAACTCAGATTTTTCGCAGTGCGTTTGTCGCTTAATATCTGATTACAGCAGCACCGATCCAACTACCTTCGAAGACCCCTGGTAAACCGACGTGTCCACTGAGGTCCCCCGGATCAGTGACGGTGTTGAAGATATCGCCAGGAGGAATCCAGGCCTCCAGGGGAAGATACCACCGCTCATCTGGATTGGCGCCCGATAATCATTATTAGCTCACAGTTACTTTGTATTTTTTTCCTTTAATAAACCTGATGATAATTTTATTAAACCTTATTTCTTTTGACAGGGATACAACGACCATCCTTGTGTTATCACTGCAACGTAAAAGCACCAGAATATGTATATATATATATATATATATATATATATATATATATATATATATATGTATATATATACACTCTGTCTCTTTAATTTCTGGACATAGGTAATGTTAAAATAAACTATTGTAAATATTGGCTCCCCTAATTATTTTACAGTAAAATGTCAAATGTAAAACTTCTTAAGGAAAAAAGGCTGCTTCTTATGTTACAATTGCATTTACATTTGTTTCATCCGTTTTCGAGAAAATTAGGAAAAACTTAAGGGCTTTTTCGTAACCGGTAACGTTAATAAGCCATGTAAGTGTCAGGATAAATACAATAAGGAGCAAATAAGTCTGTTATAAACAAGAAGATGATATTCTAAATAAACAAATTAATTATGAAAATTGGAAAATAAATAACAAAAAATCATCATTTCTACTATTTGATCAAGTTTTCAAATAAATCTCCGTTTGCAGCTAAACAATATCCAAGTCGATCATAGAACTCTCGCCGAACGTTTGCGAGCATGTATTGGGAGACTGTTTGCTAAGATTGCTTCTTTTAAGTCGATCAGACTGTTAAACGAGTTTTCACTGTTGTATAATTTGTTTTTTAAATAACCCCAGAGGAAAAAGTCACAGGGAGCCAAATCAGGGGAGCGTGCTGGCCAGTTTATGGTACCACCTCGACCTATCCAACAGCCGGGAAACGTGAAGTCTAGAAACTCACGTACGATTACACTATTGTGTGCTGGACACCCATCGTGCTGGTACCAAATGTCTTCCTCCAGGTTCAAGTCTAACAGCGGTGGGCCAATTTATTCTTGAAGCTGCTGAAGATAACGCTCTCCAGTCAACATACCATCAATAAAGAAAGGACCTATTAATCTATGGCCCAGTATGCCAATCCATACATTAATTGTGTTGCGATATTGACTTCTACTCTTTATTGATAAATGCAAATTTTCAGTATTCCAGTAACGAAAATTTTGGTGGTTATGAATAACATGAGTTGAAAAAGAACATTCGTCGGTGAATAAAATACGACTTAGAAAGTTTCTATCCATGTTTGATAACTCTACTAATCCTTCGCAGAACTCCATTCTCATGAGTTTATCTTCATCAAAAATTTCCTGCTGCAAGCTATACTTGAAAGACTTGAACACTGGAGTTTGTCGCTTCAAAATTCGATGGACGGTACTGTGAGATATTCCTAAACGGCACCAAATTTGTCTCACACTTTTATTCTTATCTTCAACAACATTAAGTAACACATCCCAATCTCTGTCATTTTGCCCCAGAGGTTTAATATCTTGACAATTACATGGCTTATTAACGTTACCGGTAGATTTGAATAAGTTGATAATTTTTGGAATTGTTTCTGCACTTGGAATTTGCCGGTTTTGATAACTAACCGAGTACAAATCTCTGATATTTCTAAGTGAATTGCCAGAGTAATGCCATTCAATAAATTTTACTTTTTCTTCAATGGTGTAATAATTCATTTTATAAACAAATTTTTCTTTAAAAGTAATAATCTGTCCCAAATAAAGTTTTAATGATGATTGAATTGTTTTGAACAATGAATGATTTACAATGACAATTAATAATTATTGTTAGCATTGTCTGTCTAAAGCAAAGCAACCTTGACCAGTTACGAAAAAGCCCTTAAGTTTTTCCTAAATTTCTCGAAAACGGATGAACCAAATGTAAATGCAATTGTAACATAAGGAGCAGCCTTTTTCCTTAAAAGTTTTACATTTGACATTTTACTGTAAAATAATTAGGGAGCCAATATTTACAATAGTTTATTTTAACATGGGAATTCCCTATGTCCAGAAATTCAAGAAACACAGTGTGTACATATATATATATATATATATATATATATATATATATATATATATATATATATATATATATATATATATATGGTTGTTTTAGTTTTCCGGTTGCTGTATTTCTCCTTGGTTTCTCGGTGTTGGACTGTGTATCATTTTTAGTCTCATTGAGACTGGTTGTTGTTCGACGACGTTTGGACAGTACATCTGTCATCTTCAGTTTAGCTTTCGGCTTGTACTCCTTGTTACTCGAACTGTACAGAAGCGACCAACTGTACTGTTCGAGTAACAAGGGGTACAAGCCGAAAGTTACAGACCTGAAGATGACAGATGTGGCTCTGTCGAAACGTCGTCGAGGTTTTGGTATATATATATATATATATATATAATACATATACAGGGTGTACCAACCAAGATGCAAAGTTCGATAACTCCTTTGGTTTCATAGATATCAAAAAAGTTCTCAAAAAAAGGGTACAGGAAGTAACAGTGCATTATTTAAAATTATTTTGAACTATACAGGATGTTCCAAAATTCAGATATGAATCTAACTTATGTTTTTTTTAAATGGGAACCCCTGTATATTATTTTAAATTCAGAAAGCCCACATTTTTTCGATTTTTTTAATGTCGGGGTTGAATACATTATACAGGGTATTTGGAAAGGTATGGATTGTTTTGTGTTGAAATTGTACTCATTTCAATGCCCTGTAGAACAATACACTCTGTAAAAATGAATTATCTGTTGGCCAGTTGTCTTTCAGAATATTGTCTAGTACCGTTACCCACCATTATTCATTTAGCTACCTGGTTTGTATACAGGGTGGCTGAAAACTCGGATGTGTCATTTTCTTCCTTAACTAATGGAACACCCTGTATTTTTTATCACTATCAAAGTCCTCTGGTACTCCTCTTTAATTTTTGTCAGAGGTTCCCTTTACCTAATGTGAGTAGTTATCGAGATATTTCCAGATATTCATTGCAATTCGCTGTTTGAAAGTAATTATCACGAAGTTTTTGTATTATTATCAAGTAGTTTTTGTATTTGACATATCTGTCAGTTGGACAGGTTTCACTGTAGTGTTTCGCTCAGTTATTCGTTCAATTTATTTCTCTGTTTCAATATAGTTGAAGTGAAAAGTAGCTACGAGATGAATGGTGAACAATTTTCCCGTCGTGAAATGACTGACATGATTTGGATACTTGGTGAATGCACCAAAAACTGTTTATTGGCGTCAAGAGTATATCGTGAAAGATTTCCAGACCGGAGACAACCGAGTAAAGTTACTTTGAGGAAATTGTTGGATAGTTTTGACGTTCCGGATCGGTTAACTATCACAAGAGAGAAGCAGGAAAACATTCAATAACGGAAGACAACCAACTCAAAGTGTTGCTGAGCGTTCATCTGAGATAAGTACCACGTAAATGCTACATTTTATATTGTAGTTGTCAAGATTTCAATATTAATGTTAAAATTCAGCGTACTTGCTTAAAATTAAATTTTGCGTGAATTACTAATATAGTTTGTATCCAATAATTTTTGGCTTTTAGGTTAAAATAATGTGTGATTGATGTTCAATTGGCTTTAACAATCAAGATAACACATACATCGTTTCTATTGGCTTAATTTTAATAAAAAGTCTCTTATTCACGAACATTATACATTACTACAACTCCTGTGTAGGTATAACATGTAAACCTATTTACTACTGATTACTATTTCTGTTGTTGACGGTTACACATTAAAAGTATTCAATTCTACATTTATAATTAATGTTATCCGCGGATTCATCAATTACGTGGACTGGTATTGTTGCCGCAGAGTTTATTTAAAACTGCATTAAATCGTATTACAACTTAAACATAAACATTTACCAAAAATCGCCCTTTTAATTTAAATGTGAAGCATTTTTTCTCGTCCATAATGTCTAAAGTCGGCTTTGTATCTTTATATTTAAAACTAGCCGTACCCGTCGCACGCTACTGCGATCTCAGAATGGCGAGGGGGATATTTAAATTTTGTGATATACGTGTCTCATAATTATTCGAGTCAATCGACCCTTGGAATAAAAAAGTTAAAAAAACTCAACCCGTCATTTCCCCCCTTAGGGGTGGAATTTCGAAAAGTACCTTTCTTAGTGGATACCTAAATTTAAAAAAAACACACCCTCTGTTAAGTCTGTAGGATCAGCGGTTTAGACTGTGCGTTGATATATCAGTCAGTCACTGGGCCAGTCAGGACTTTGAATTTTGTATACACAGATTACCTATTAATATTGCTACAAAAATTACTAATCAATAACCTAAAGTTAATAATACCTAAAGTTAAAGTTAAATTGCTCTCTAACTTGATTTGAGTTGATTTCTTTGTTTTGGTACTTCACAAAAAGACTGCTGCATTAACTGAACATTTAACCGATTTGGTGTATTCACAGTTCATTAGACATTACAACTCCCGTTGTAGTACATGGTTACTGAAACTGGATACACCATTACGTCACTTTTGTTTCATGTAGACAGAATGAACTGAAATAGTTGGTTATTCTCTTATTCTGCTTAACGCTAAAACAGTCATATAAGCGATATTAGCGAATCGAAGAATAAAAAATTAATTATTCCAACACCATGCACAGATACCAGTGGCTTAATAATAACAAATAAATGCACTCTCGCATTCGCGGTGAGATAAATGGTCGGTGTGTGAGAGAGAAAGTATGAGGGCTTGGGCGCGAGCCGTGTTACAATAATTAAAACGAAAAATTAGGTTATCACGTTTTTCCGGGAGATTTTACCAATTTTTCTCTTCATAAAAACCTTCCTCAGACTTCAACCATTACTCGAAAAAAAAATTGGCAGAATTGGTCCAGCGGTTCTCGAGTTTTGCGCTTAGCAACACATTTGGCGATTCATTTTTATTTATATAGATATTCTGGTTAAGGTTCTACCCGAGAATGAAATACGCAGATGCTTTGGGTAAAGTGTTGAATGTGAATGAAACAGTGCGAAGCGAACAAACAAAAGACACTGACGTTGAAAGTGCATGGATAAGCTTGAAAAACTGTGTTGTCAATTGTGCCGTGCGGATATATGGAAGGGCGACTGTAGGTAGACAGAAAAATGTGCTTAGTGGAATGAGTCGGTTAAAAAGGCAGTATGTAAGCAATGATTGCTGCAAAAAATCAGATTGAGAAAAATCGATTGTATGTTGTGTACAGATTAAGAAACAAAGAAGCGAAGTAGGCAGTAGAAGAAGTAAAGAGGAAGTGGTGGCTGTGGAAGGAGAGAAAATGCAGAATGATTTTGAGGGAAACAAGAAACTCTTCTGGAAATGGGTCAAAAATACAAAACATGGCCCAAAACAGAACGTTGCAGGAGTGATTAATACGAGCAACGAAATAGTATGGGACGATTGTGAAGTGAGGATCTGCTGGCAAGAATATGTCGCAAAGCCGTACAGTAGTGTGGAAAATTAGACTGCAGGGTTAAATAAGGAGAATGTAGAAGAAATGGTGAATGAAACTGAGGATATTGGGATAAATGAGATAGAGAAAATGGTAGGAAGGTTGAAAAATGGCAAGGCAACAGGCGTAGATAAAATCACTGGTGAAATGCTAGAGTATGGGAGTGCAAAGCTTATACGAAGATTGTGTGAATTATTCAATGTGTGCATTATGTGTGGAAAAGTGCCGAAGGATTGGAAGAGCGCGATCATTGTACCACTGAACTACCGAGGAATAAGTTTGCTCAGCGTGTCTGGTAAAGTATTTGGAAAAGTTCTGATTGATAGAGTACGAGAAACTACACAAACTAAGATTTGGGATGTGCAGGATGGCTTCATGCCAGGAAGAGGATGTGGCGATCAGATGGTTGCTCTCCAGCAGGTAATCGAAAAGTGTTTAGGGTAAAAATGAAGCTGTACTGTGCGTTTGTAGATCTGGAGAAAGCATACGACAGAGTGAATAGGGAGTAGCTGTTGGAAATATTAAATGAATATGGCGTAAATAAAGGTCTAATAAATGGAATAAGGGCAGTATACAACGGTAGTAGGGCATGTGTTAGGGTGAGAGGAGGTGTGAGTGAATACTTTAATATTGAGCAAGGCGTGCGACAAGGCTGTGTGATGTCACCGTGGTTGTTCAATTTATACATGGATAAATGTATTAGGCAAGCATGTACCGATATAAATGGTGTAATTGTTGGTGACGTAAATATATGAGTTCTGAGGTATGCAGATGACACAGTCTTATTAAAGTGACAATGCAAATGAGCTATAAACTGCTCTGAGAAAGTTTGATACAGTCTGTGAGGGCATGGGCCTAAAGGTAAACCTGAACAAAACTGAAATTGTGGTGTCCAATCGGGAAGGTGGAAAGAAGGGTAGAGTATTTACTCTGCAAGATGAAATTGTGGAGCAAGTGGACAAGCTGGTGTATCTGGGTAGAATGTTTACTGCAGATGGTACAATGGAGGGCGAGATTGGACGAAGGGTCAATGCTGGAAGGAAAATGATTGGAAGTATGTGGACGATAATGAGAAACGAAAGCGTGAGCCTAGCAGCAAAACGAGCAATGTATAATGTTTGTCTCGTCAGTACGGTACGGAAGTGAGACATGGGTATGTCAAAAAAAGCACGAAAGAAAGATAAATGCCGTGGGTATGAGATTCCTGAGAAGCGCGTGGTAAAACAAGAAGGCACAAGATAAAGAATGAATGCATAATGACGGAGTGTGGCGAGGAAAAGACGATGATGGATAGATATAAAAGTAGTACATTACGTTGGTTTGGTCACATTGAGAGAATTAGCAACGCAGGATTAACGAAGCAAATATATGTGGGTGAGGTTAGAGGAAAGGCCGGGTCTGGTAGGCCGCCTAAAACTTGACTGAATGCAGTAGAATGTATGGTATAGGAAATAAAGATAAGATGTTTTAAAAATAAAAGGGCATGTTAGAGACAATGTATGAACCTTGCGGAAGCTAGGAAGGTATGCGGAGATAGGAAAGCATGGAGAAAGATTGTGAATGAAAAATAAACAAGAGACCGGGACTGTTTTGCCTACCCTGCAAGGGAATGGCGTGAAGGTTAAGCTAAGTTAACCTCTATCCGGGTACTTGTAAATTTATATTTTATAACAATTTCTTGGTATATTCTAAAAATCTTTTTAAATTGTTATAAAATACTTAAGTAAAGTTTTTAAAAATTGAAATGAATTGGATTATATAAGCACCCATGTGTCTAATTGTCGAGTATGAAGTCTCCACTCGTAGTAAATCAGATAATATTGCACGTTTTTCCTAACCAAACCGACTTTGTATTTTATCCCTACAAATACTGAAATTATAAAAAAATGTGGGCTCCATATTTCTAATTTCCATTACCCTACACTTACTTCACTTTAACCCTTAATTTCACCCCACTTCGAAAAATATCAAAAACCGCCCTGTGGTATCCACTCTTATTCAATAAGGAACTTATCAGTCAAATTTTAATCTCCTAATGGAATTAACCAGGAAAATGATATCGACCTTCAACTCCAGGTTTCACCCTCTTAAGGAGAGCATCTTTTTAAATCGTTTCTTGCTTTACACCTCCACCATGTAGGATCAGTCAGTCACACTGTCAACTTTGTGATTCATATATAAAAATTATTAAAATCGTGATAGCCTTAGTTTTCATAATAGTACCTATTACGAAATTTTTAAAAACAAGACGATACTCATTTTTCGGTTACTGTTCTAAAAATATAATTAATTCATCTTAACAACTTTTTTTTAAATTCCTTTCACTGAACTTTTCTGTAAGGACTACCTTGCAAACTTATTTATTGATATTTACATTATGTTGAATGTGAAATAAGATTTATTTTTTAGAACACATTTGCCTCATCGCATTATTTTTTCCGCATTTCTCGCAATGTCAATTCAAAAGAGATTTAATTTTTCACATATCCCATGGGCAATTTTCACTCACCGTGATATTTAAATGTGTTAATATGATTCCCGGCGGTCGCCAGAAGTGTTGCCTAAGTACAAAGCATACTATGGCCAGTACATAAATCTTCATCTGTCAGGCACATGTGGTCAAATCAAACGGATTTACCAACGTTTTTTTTTGCAAAACTGTGAAGCTTCCTGCTTGGTATCTAGTATCAATACATGTATAAAAAATTGCCTTTGTATACAATATTTATAATGTTGAAATAGGTCAATTTATCGTAAAGGCAAGCACCGGTAATTTCTAGTACCAGCGCACTCTACGAAACCCCAAATAAATAACTAAAAGCAAGAATATTAAGTTAAATTGCCGCCCTTGACATCAGAGTTGTTTGGACTTCTTGGGTTTGAATGTTCTATTTTCAAACCCTTAAAATTAATTTATATACCATATTTCTGGAGCAAACCTAAAATCAGCTTTTTTGACATCCACTAAATCGACCATTTTGCCATAAATAATTATTAAATAAATCAACTAATGCATAAATGTCATAAATTTTTATTGTTTTGCTAGAAATGAATGATAGGAAAGGGTTGAATAAAAATTTGAAACTAGACGTGAGTTATTATATATAATTCACTTATAAAAATTAGCCTGTTCAAAATGTTCACAAGCTAAATTTTCTCGTAAACTATTTGTGCGTATCCGTGTACATATGGGTGAACGTATGCGTATTCGTGTGCGTGTGTATCCTTGTGCGTGTGCGTGTGTGCATGTGCATGTGTGTGCGTGTGCGTGTGTGAGTTCGTGTGCGCGTGTGCGTGCGTGTGCGTGAGAGTGGGCGTGTGCATGTGCGTGTGCGTATGCATGTGCGTGTGCGTGTGCGTGTGCGTGGGCGTGTGCGTGTGCTTGTGCGTGTGCCCGTGCGCGTGTGTGTGCGTGTGCCCGTGCGCGTGTGTGTGCGTGTGTGAGTTCGTGTGCGCGTGCGCGTGCGTGTGCGCGTGCGTGTGCGTGTGCGTGCGCGTGTGGGTGTGCGTGAGAGTGCGCGTGTGCATGTGCGTGTGCGTGTGCATGTGCGCGTGCGTGTGCGCGTGCGTGGGCAT
>JARFJB010001181.1:352500-410000 GCA_036346205.1 Vesta saturnalis | reverse complement strand
AGCATTTGTTGAGAATCCTCATTGTTCGACTCGAACAATATGACATTAGCCAAAGTTCAGTGATTCGGACATTGAAAGATGCACACTTCAAACAATTCAAAATACATCTGGTGCAAGAATTTAATGAAGACGAATTGGTCTGATGAGAATCCACACTGGTATAGTGAAGTTCATTCTCAGTATCTAGTCAAAGTAAATGTATGGGCAGGTATTGTTGGTGGACGATTGATAGGGCCTATTTTTATTGATGGAAATTTAAACGAAGAGCTGTACGAAAGGTTGGTTGTACAGGATATTATTTCAATAATTCGAGACATTGTTGGCCCCAACTTCCATAACATTTGGTATCAACAAGATGGCGCCCAACTTCACTACGACATTCGGGTAAGTTAAATTTTAAATTAAGCAGTATTGTTTACTGTAGTAAGCCACAAAATATCAATGAGCTACGAAATAATATTGAAGAAGCAGCACAAACTATCACCGAGGAATCATTAAATAATGCAGTGTCATCATTTTACAACAGACTGGCACACTGCCAAACGACAGAAGCCGGACATTTCGAGCATTTTTTAAATTGCAATGTAAGTTTTAATAAACAAATTACTAAACAAATAAGTTTTTTCAATTTTGTATTCATTCAATAAAATTTTGATCTTACAAACTTAATTTAAATATCATTACCGTACCAATTATTTCTTTAAAAACCATAAATTCAATCAGCCGCCATTTTGGATACAAGTATCATAGAAAATGTTTATTTATGCCGTTGTTCTTGTTTTAAAAGGGCATTTACCACACTTGAAAATGATGTACCACACAGTGGGTGTTTCCAGGGGTTGAAATTCAGTTGTCCGTTAAAACGTATAGCATTTCACCAATAACTTATCCTGAAAGTTACAGTATTATATCTACAACAGTTTCCAATTTATTAAAGTGTTCCCCCATACATATGCTTCACCCTGTACATATGTAAATCGTCTATATTAAATAGACTTTCTTGCAGAACACAACAGTTAGAATTTAAATTGGCATATTTTGCATAAAACTAAATAACTTCGTATCGTACATTAGAATTGAATCGGACATCAAAGAAATTTAATTCTCGCCAGATGCAGATGAGTGTTCAGTGGATAGTGACTGTCTTTATAGAGATTTTCATTCTTCAAGCTGGCAACGCTACGCAAGTTTATCTAAATTTACCATGACAGCTGTTGTATTTGAGTATACCTTTATGTGTGACTTTTAACTCTACGTCTACCTACGGTTGAATTTTGCGATGCAATTCAACTACTCTTAAAATATGTATCTGCATAGCTAATACTGCGTGCACTGCAGCTACTTCACTTGAATAACCGCCACTGCATGAAGTACCAATGGCAATGCTACATCTTCTGTTGTAAGTGAGTATACTCATGCAAACTAAATATGAAAGAATGAAAATAACGTTTTGTAAAAATTACTTCCTACGAAGCTTTCTCTTTTATACATTTTATTCTTCGTGACAACAATTATTATAATGGTACTAATGTTTTAAGCACAATATAATTGTACAATTTATTTATTTCTCTACGCGTGTTAATACGTGTATCGTTATCACGAGGAAATATATAGGTTAACTAACAAACGAGTAATTATGGTAACAGATCATTCAGGTAAACCAGCAAACTTGATGTAAATTATAATTCTATATTTAAAAAGTCTGATAACGGTGAGTCTATAGGATCAACCTGTTCGTTCATTCTATGTACTAATGGTCTATATGCAGCTAGCTTCACACAACTTTAATTTCATTTAATTAATTTAATTAAACTACGCCATAAGTTGGCACACACACCCACACACACACACGCACCCACGCACGCACGCACGCACGCACGCACCCACGCACCCACGCACAGCACACCACGCCACGGCACGACGCGCACGCACACGACACGCACACATGCACACGCACACGCACGACACGCACAGCACACGCACACGCACACGCACAGCACCAGCTACACGCACACGCACACGCACACGCACGCACACGCACACGCACACGCACACGCACACGCACACGCACACGCACAGCACACGCACGCACACGCACACGCACACGCACACGCACACGCACACGCACACGACACGCACACGCACAGCACACGCACACGCACACGCACAGCACACGCACAGCACAGCACAGCACACGCACACGCACAGCACACGCACACGCACACGCACACGCACACGCACACGCACACGGACACGCACACGCACACGCACACGCACACGCACACGCACACGCACACGCACACGCACACGCACACGCACACGCACACGCGCGCGCGCGCGCACACACACACACACACACACACACACACACACACACACACACACACACACACAGTGTCCAATTAAGTCAGCACCATATGGGAAACTTTTTTATTCTTAGTTTTAGGAAATAAAGTTATTCTTTATAAAAAGTTCTGCATGGTTCAAACTTGAAATACAACCATCAGATATAAAATTTGTTGAGCCGTTTACAAGGTTTGTCGAAAAATATGAATTTTATTTTTGAAAATATCGACAATTATTATTAAGAAAAGCTGACCATAACTATTTTCAGATATCCAATATTATCCATCTGCCATGATGAAACAGACTGTTATTCTTTTAAACTTCTCTGTGTTAGCATTGATAATTTACGTCTACAGACAAACATTTAATCTAGGATGCCCTGACAAATTATGTGTAGTATCGATTTGTGTATAGAACGATATTGAACCTAGAATGCACTGACAGCAGACGTCAAATCCCTAGTTAGATTTTATAAAATACATGAAATGGCAGCATTAACTTGTGAGGAGAAAATTGAAATAGTTTTGATTGTAGGAGATAATTCTAAAACTCATCGAGAAGCAGGAGCTATTTTTAACAACAGACATCCCGATAGTAGTATTCAGCATTCCACAGTTACAAGAATTGTAAATAAATTTAAAAATTCTGGAAGTATAATTTTAATAAAAAACGCTAAAAGTGGGTTGCCAATGAAAGAGACGGAATTACAAGTGATGCTATCTGTAGTGCAACAACCTAAAATGTCATTGCTAAAAAGAATGTGTGTGATTCAAAATAACGTAAGTAGAGGTACAATGGCAAATATTTTAAAAAGTAACAAATATCATCCATACAAACCTCACTTTGTTCATACATTGACAGAAAGAGATTATGACAGACGGTTTGAATTTTGCTCGTGACCAATGTTCATTTAATTATATTTAATAATTAATATTTATAACAATAAAATAATAGAACCATATTTTTTTCGACAGTCCATGAATGCCGAACTCAATCTAAATTTTTTACAAAATGAATTCTACGATTTTATTAGCGTACTACCCTTAATAGACCGTCAACGTATATGATATCAACAAGGTATTCCGTAGGGAATACCTTGAAACTATTTTCAATGACAAAGTAATACAGATATTCCTAGATTTTTTGGCCGGCTAGATCTCCAGACTTAACCCCTCTGGATTATTTCTTATGAGCCTACTTAAAATATAGAGTTTATCAGCAAGGGCCTTTTCAAACTATTGACCTTTTGGAAAGGATAATTACAGCACCATGTCAGAAAATTACTGCATATATAATCAAGAATGTATTAACAGAATTTGTTAAACGAACCATTAAATGTCTAGAAAGAGATGGTGTATATATTGAGGTTTTTGTAAATTGAAGCAAAATACAGCTTATATTTCCAATATGAATGTTACTTATCACGTATTATTTAACTTCTTTTCATTTGCAAAATAAAATATGGTATGTATGTATGCATTAGCTATTCAAATAGGATAGAACATTGTTACTTATTAATAAACATATATATATATATATATATATATATATATATATATATATATATATATATATATATATATAGGGTGTCCCAAAATTGCTGGGGCACAGAGCTACCACGTGTAGTAGGGGTCAAAATAAGTCGATTGAACCCAATTTATTTCTATACCAAAATGTACTGTTTGTCCGTCAGAAGAGTTCAAAGTTTACATAAAAAAACACATTTTTGTACGCTGTTCAGAAATGAGTTCGGTAATCAAAGAAACCCAAAAGAAATTGTAGGAGGGTTAAAACCACCCTCATCCCCTGATATTTTTTTTAGAACTTTCTTAGGGGTGGCAATACGGTTCTCAATTTTTTTTATCTAGAAGGCTGATTAATTATCTTCATTTTGTTACTCTTGTAAAAATTTCGCATTCCACATAGTTTCGATGGAAAAAAATGATTTATTAAATACTGCAAACAGATATTCCTAGTACAAGTTTAATAAAATTGTAATACAAAATTTAGTTGGCAGTGGAAACAAAGTCAAAATGTTTTTTTATAATAAATGTTCAATATGACGGCCACCTTCATCAATACAATGGCCAAAAAGGCTACTTATCGCATTTAAACAAAAAATCACACGTCATGAAAAAACTAAAATTTATTTTCATATTTTCAATTTTACATCTAAATTAAAAAGAGAAGACTATGTTAAATTATCTAAATTAAATTTTCAAATAAATTTCCATTATGAGCTAAACAAAAACCTAATCTATCGTAGAAATTTCTATTTACATTTGCAATCGTTCGCGGATGAAGAGTGTTACAAATATCAATTATTTTTTGCTTTAAATCGTCTAAGGAGTTGATAATATCAAATTTATTGATTTTATTTTTTATTAAAGGCCAAAAAATCACATGGATTCAAGTCTGGTAACTTTATAATCTGAATCTTTTCTTTTGTAGTATAAATGCTCATTGTATCACAAAAACACATTAAACACGGGACTATTGAATATTAAAAATGATCTATTAAACAAACATTTATGATTGTTATTTTGAATAAAACAAAATGCATAGGTTTGTTTCAATTTTTTCATGGCAAGTGTGATTTTGTGTTTAAATGCGGTAACTAGTATTATGCCTTACAATATTCATCCCCGAACTATAGCATTCGGTTTTTGTTTAGCTAATAATGGAAATTTATTTGTAAATTTAATTTAGATCATTTAATTTAGTTTTCTCCTTTTAATTTAGATCTAAAACTGAAAATAAGAAAATAAATATTAGTTTTTTCATGACATGTGATTTTTTGTTTCAATGCGACAACTAGTAAATGCCTTTTTTTAAAAAACAAATTGGGATTTTTTTTTCAAAATTGGCCAAAACATGTTGAGACCGAAATACTGAACAATTTTTGTTAATAAAATTTTTCTCTAAAACTTATAATAGAGATAGAATATGTAATTGAAAATTTAACATGGGAATTCATATGGTGTGTCTCGAAACGGGACATACGGTGTATATATATATATATATATATATATATATATATATATATATATATATATATATATATATATATATAATATACAGGGTGAGGAATCTAAGCTCCGTCGGTTTGTATACGAAAAATGATAAAATATTTTTGAAATCTTTTTTTTAATTATAGTGTAGGTTCATTAGGAGCACGTTTTAAAATAATTTTCAAATATGTAGGGTGGTCCATAAAAATTTTACGCATCAAAGTTATGAAAATTTAAGTGGAACACCCTATATATGATGGCATATTTCGATTCTGTGGACTAAATAAAGGTCACTTACTGTTATAGTCCCTATACCTAACTCCACTTGTTGCCCAGATATTTCATTATTTGTGAGAATGTAGATCGAAATTCAAAAGAACTTTCTGTTTTACGTACTCGAGGATTTTTTTTCAAATGTTTTTCATTTACTGGAAGCATCAAACTTTAAAATCCACCGAAGTTATTATCACAAATTTATACTGGGTGTATAAAAACTCAGTTACTATTTTGACCAACATTAAAGCCAATTAACTTCATTATTTTAAATGGAACACCCCGTATTTATCACCATATTTTTATTCTACTTTTAATTCCTTACAAAACTGTATTAGGATTTCCTATACCTATCTCTTACAGATTTTTTGTAATTTAGCATTTTCTAATTTAATCATTAATTTTATGTCATTTTCTACTCGATTTTTTATGAGCAGGTTTTGATGAAAAGCTTTTATTGCTCGAGATAATCCAACCGTTTGACTAGGCTTTCCTTAAGAATGACTGAAAGACGTTAATAACTGGGTCAATAGCAAAAACATTGTTTTATTGAACAAATACAGCTTAATAATGACTGAAAGACGTTAATAACTGGGTAAATAAAAAAACATTGTTTCAAAAAAATGTTCAAAATGATTTCCGTTCCTTTCAATACATAAACGAACTCTCTCTAGGAAAGACTCCTTCACTTTTCTCAACATGCTTGGACTTATGGAATTAAAAGCTGTTCTGATTCGCTCCTTCATGGTCCGGGTGTGGTTGGTGGTGTATGGTAGACAATATTTTTGATGTATCCCCACAAGAAAAAATCAGGACTAGTTAAATCAGGGGATCTTGCCGGTCAATTTTGTGGGCCGCCGCGCCCTATCCACCTGTTGGGAAATTGCCTGTCCAATTCGTCCCTAACATTAGCATGAAAATGCGCCGGCGCTCCGTCTAATTGTAGCCACATTTCCTGCCGAATATCAAGCGGTATGTGTTCCAAAAGAACAGGCAAATTTCCTCTTAAAAATTCGAGAAACATATCACCGTTCAAATTGCCATAAAAAAAACGGACCTACTACATGTGTTGCCATTATACCACCCCACACATTTACGAACCATCTGTGTTGCCTATCGAGAGTTCTAAAAAAATTAGGATCTCGTCACCATAATAATGATAGTTATGTCTATTTACTAAACCGTTATTGTGAAACGTTGATTCGTCCGAAAAAAGCACAAAATCAAAAAAATTTTCATTAACACCAAATTTTTCTAAAACCCATAAACAAAATGCTAGCCTTCGATCGTAATCCACTTCTAAAAGTTCTTGGTGTAATTGAATGTGATATGGATAAAACTTATTCTTCTTTATTATCCTTCCAACGTTCCGCTGACTTATCTCAAATTCTTCACTTATTCTCCGCTGACTGGTATGTGGATTTTCTACCAGATATTCCATAACGGCAAAATTATTCTCTTCGTTACCCGTAACCGGCCTTTGCTTTTGTCGTGTCTTGCATGATACACTTCCAGTGCTTCGAAAAACTTGCAATAATTTTTCTAATGAACGCCAGTCGGGATGACGCCTATCAGGACACATTTGTGCGTAAATCCTAGATGCTAGCAAGCAATTATCATTGCATTTCCCAATTACTAAGATCATGTCGCACTTTTCAATTCGAGAATAGCAAGCCATTTTAAATAGTAAACCACCTAATAAAACTTATTCTCAAAGTTGATTAGCTAAAATGATTTAACTTTAACACGAACTATGACTTTTCAATAAATTCGTTTATTTTATGTGACAGTAAGACCGTCAAAGCCTGCTTTTCAAGAACAAATTGCATGAAATTATTATCGGAATATAAAATCCTAAATTACAAAAAATCTGTAAGAGATAGGTATAGGGAACACTAATACAGTTTTGTAGGGAATTAAAATTAGAATAAAAATATGGTGATAAATTCTATTTAAAATAAGGAAGTTAATTGGCTTTAATGTTGGTCAAAATAGTAACTGAGTTTTTATACACCCAGTATAAATTTGTGATAATAACTTCGGTGGATTTTAAAGTTTGATGCTTTCAGTAAACAATGAAAAACATTTGAAAAAAATTCCTCAAGTACGTAAAACAGAAAGTTCTTCTGAATTTCGATCTACATTCTCACAAATAATGAAATATCTCGACAACAGGTGGAGTTAGGTATAGGGACTATAACAGTAAGTGACCTTTATTTAGTCCACAGAATCGAAATATGCCATCATATATAGGGTGTTCCATTTAAATTTTCATAACTTTGATGCGTAAAATTTTTATGGACCACTCTGCATATTCGAAAATAATTTTAAAATGTGCTCCTAAGGAACCTACACGATAATAAAAAAAATATTTTACCATTTTTCGTATACAAACCGACGGAGCTTAGATGCCTCACCCTGTATATATATATACATATATATATATATATATATATATATATATATATATATATATATATATATATATATATATATATATATATATATATATATATATATATATATATATATATATATATATATATCTAGTGGAATGCACTATGTAAAACACAACCAATATAAAACTGTGAAAAATGAGTCTGGTTAATCGAATTTCTGGATAGGACTGAGTTAGCTTATAGTATCTCGTAAAATCGATTTAACCTTTTGGCAGACATCACTTTTACACCTTTACCATAGAGTATCTTATGGCCGATCCAACCAATATTTAAAAAAAAGAATAAAAACGCATGGTAATTAAGAGTTTCACTGCAAAATAATTTGCCGTTTTGACAGTATGGGCAACTTTGTTAGGCGATGCAACTGTCATTTCTTTTTGAAAACTTCACAACAGCGGCTAGGGTCAGGTATATGACATTAAACATAAAGTATGCCTAGAATTGGGCGTAGAATCAACAATATACAGGGTGTCCCATTTAAAACAATAAGCAAGCTAATAACCATTTCCGGTATATCCAGAAGTGCTGTAATCTTGAGAACATTTCAGATGTATGTCCCCCATCGACTTTAGTAAGTAGGCAAATTTTCAGATTGTTCCTATTTAGACTTTTTCCATAATCGATAGATGTCGTTCATCGTGGGTCACCCTGTATATATATATATATATATATATATATATATATATATATATATATATATAGTATGATTCCCTTTTTGATAAAATCAATATCACCCTATACCTTCTCTACTACTCGCCGAATTTACTTCAACTTTTAGACTAATATTCTACGTTATAGTATCAACTTTTTCAGGCAGTAAAAAAATCAAATTCCGAGGCCATAATTTATAAAAGTTAATTATTGGGCCCTCGGGTCAAAACACAACCTGTATGTCATTTTTGTATATTATTCCATAAACCTCTCGGATAAATGAATAAAATGAAGTCAGTAACTAGTTTGGCATAATTAAGAATACTTCAGCATTGGATCAAATCTTTTTAAGCTGTAGTGAATTCACCAACGCTATGTCCACGAACTGATTAATTTATTTATGTGATGCATCCCATCGACCTCGATGCATTATTATGAACGTCTCCATCAGAGGATCCCGATTGCTGTGGCAACCGTCAATCTGACATTTATATAAATATTATGCTGTTATTGAATTTTCCTTTTATATCAGGTGCGTTATTTACATGCAAATTTAGTTTAATAATAATCTAAGAAGCCAATATGCACTAATACAGATATTATTTATTTGTATGGTCTTTGCCATGGTAATGGAAGGGCGGCAGCAGAATGTTTCAGAAGACGTTTTCCGGATAGAAGAACAGTAAACCACCAGACTTTTTCTTCGATGTACAATTATTTAAAACAACATGGAAAATTTCCTTCTACCAATATTCGAGTTGATAGGGTTCTTCGAGATAATGTCGCCGGTCAAGAAAAGATTATGGACATTGTACATGCAAACCCTAAAACCAGTACCATGCGAATTAGTGCACAGCTGGGAATACCCCAAACACGCGTATAGAGAACGCTAAGAAGGGAAAATTTATACCCTCACCACATCCAAGAAATCGAAAGGTTGGAAGAAGGTGACCATATTTACAGGCTTGCGTTTTCCCGTTGGATTACAAACCATAGAAGAACAATCCTTCGTACATTATTTACAGACGAAACCCAATTCACAAGAGGATGAAAATCCACACACAGTAAGACAGTATCACTCACAACATAAACTTTCTTTTAAAGTCTGGCACGGTCTAATTAGTTAGAGAATATTTAAATCAACAATTTCCAAACCGTTGGTTTGGACGTGGAGGGCCACTTCCTTGACCGGCTAGATCCCCTGATTTCAACACGGTGGACTACTTTCTATGGGGTCATTTAAAACAAAATTTTATGGTGTTCCCATTGAAAACAGGGAACAGCTATTGCATAAAATTAATTTCTATTGTGACGAAGTTAGATAAAAACCAGATATGATAAGAAAGTCAGTTGTAAATTTATATCGACGTTCACAGCAGTGCATCAATGCTGGTGGAATGCACTTTGAAAATTTAATGTGGGTTCTTACTGTTAGATTTATTATAGCTACGTATTATGAAATATGTGTTCACTTCACTCTTGAAGTGGTTAAAAAGCTCGACCCATTACATTTTTTAATGCACATAATTTCATCACAAGGCTTCAAATCATCTATACGAATATCAGGGTATTGTTTTTGAAAAACAGTTAACGAGTTTCCAACATCTGACCGCAGAGTTATGGCTAAGTTTTCTCCTTGATTTACCAAAGCTGCTAGCATAGTGTTAACTTGATTTAGCAAAAAGGCTTCATTTTACCGTTCTACTAATTGTTGCTTTAATAATTAATGTGGGACATTTTTCTTGAGAGAGAAGTAACTCTGTAACGGTTTGAACATTGTTAATATTCTCTCTATCAAAGGTAACAACGCTAACCATCTGGTTTTACTGTATTCCAACAGTTTTTGGGTATTCAACATAACAAACTTACAAAGTTCTTTTGTGAGTTTTTATATTATATTCGGACATAAAATCTGAAATTTCGCATGGAAGATCTTGAAATGTTTTACTTGAATGCCTTTATCTTTTATAAAAATAAAATATCTTACGGGTATAGGACAAGTTTTTACGCTCCCCTGATTTGAACAATCGGTATAAATTGTTACAAAATTCACGGTTTCAAAATCATTTTGTATGGACTTAATGAATCCTTTTATGAAATGTCACACACAATACTTTCAGATTTGCTTCTAGATCATCCCAATTTTTGTTGGAAGCAACTTTTTATTAGCTTAATAGTGCAATCCATAGAAAGAAAGGACTGATTATGAATCAAGTTGTGGTATGATGAAGTGCATTCAAGCACAGCTATATTTTGTTCTTCATTTCCAAATATGTCCTTACGAGAAAACGACGACATTTTGCTACTACTAAATGCAGAAATATCTGCCTTATAATACTTAAGTGTTAATATGTCTTGAACAATATCCAATTTTTCACCATGTGCAAATGAAAACTGTGCACAACATTTTTTTAAGTTCTTTAGACCACTATCGTGGGTTGTCTTTTTAATAAATGGATATTCACTCTCGAAATCTCTATTAAATGTACACTTTCTTTTTGGCATTTTTTGATTTTCTACCGTGCTAGATACGCACTACACTATAACGATTACTTATTTAAAAAAAAAGTTATTTATTAACACTTAACCTTAACTAACGAACTATTTACACTATATTTATTTATATGCACCGGTATGTTTATTTTCCACACGTACGAGGGACCGTCGTAAGCAAATTCTTTTCCGCGCTGGACTTGATACTTAATGCTGTCTACGTTAATTATAATTTCGTAATTATTAAAATATTTACATATGCGAAATTATGTGTTTAAAAACGGGACTGTCATGTATAATACGAGACGTATGGTCGCCTTAGGTTAAAGTAATCTGAATTTATGTATTTATTTTTTAAGGTGCACTTCCTCCACTATACTTCAAAAGGTAGACTAGTGAAGCTTAAGTAAAACAAATATTCCAACATTTTCGGGAAATTGAATACGGATCCAGCTGTTTGCATATGCAGTTTTATTATGATATGACACTCGTTGTGTACACAATATACGTATCATTAGTAAATCTGTTTTTGCCAAGCAATTGAACTTAGCAACATTAAATCTGTGAGCTTGTCTTTAAATTATTATTAAAGTAAGTACAACTTTAACTGCTATAATAAAACAGAAAATTTACAAACAACATTTTTTCCAACTACGGAAAGTTTGGCTACGCGAGAGGGTTATTTAAGTAAACATTCTAGCAACAGCGAAATGCAACATATTGATTTTTATAAAGACAAGAATATTATTCGTGCATCACACGACCTTAGGTTTAAATTGTTTTATTCATTTTTTTATTGCTTTCACACATAGTTAGGGTGATAAACAATAAAGGAATATTTTGAACCGATATAGTGAAGCAATTTTAGACATTAGCTCTTTACCGCAACTGTGCCCCAAAGTACACGATTATCACGGCTTAGCGTTCAAATTTTTTTACCGTTTCTTTTTACACAATGCTTTATTCATTACTAACGTAATAGAAATTGGCGAATTTCTAACAAAACACTCGAAAATATTGTAAAGCTTAATATTGGTCCTATTAAATTTAATGTGTAGAAAATTTTAAGCCGTTTTGAGAGTAATTACAGGGACGGGCGGACTGTGGGGCCGACAAACAGATGGACGTATGGACGAACAAAGTGGCGGTAAACGTAAATCTTTCTTAGAAATATTCAATTCCTGAAATCCAAATATTTATCACATTAATTGCCTACTGCGTGGACATAGCAGAAGGGCGAGAAATAAAAATACTGCCAAGGGAAGTGAAAATAGCTACAAAGTAGCCAAAATATTAATTTTGAAGATTTTGCGAAATCTATAAAAGAGAAAGTCTTTTGAAAATAGGATTTAGCAATTACCATGCGTTTTTATTTTTATTTTTAAATATTGGTTGGATCGGCCATAAGATACTCTATGATAAAGGTGTAAAAGTGATGTCTGCCAAAAAGTTAAATCGATTTTACGAGATACTTATAAGCTAACTCAGTCCTATCCAGAAATTCGATTAACCAGGCTCATTTTTCACAATTATATTGGTTGTGTTTTTCATAGTGCATTCCAACAGCATATATATATATATATATATATATATATATATATTATATTATATAAATACAATGTTGTGCACAGTTTTCATTTGCACATGGTGAAAAATTGGATATTGTTCAAGACATATTAACACTTAAGTATTATAAGGCAGATATTTCTGCATTTAGTAGTAGCAAAATGTCGTCGTTTTCTCGTAAGGACATATTTGGAAATGAAGAACAAAATATAGCTGTGCTTGAATGCACTTCATCATACCACAACTTGATTCATAATCAGTCCTTTCTTTCTATGGATTGCACTATTAAGCTAATAAAAAGTTGCTTCCAACAAAAATTGGGATGATCTAGAAGCAAATCTGAAAGTATTGTGTGTGACATTTCATAAAAGGATTCATTAAGTCCATACAAAATGATTTTGAAACCGTGAATTTTGTAACAATTTATACCGATTGTTCAAATCAGGGGAGCGTAAAAACTTGTCCTATACCCGTAAGATATTTTATTTTTATAAAAGATAAAGGCATTCAAGTAAAACATTTCAAGATCTTCCATGCGAAATTTCAGATTTTATGTCCGAATATAATATAAAAACTCACAAAAGAACTTTGTAAGTTTGTTATGTTGAATACCCAAAAACTGTTGGAATACAGTAAAACCAGATGGTTAGCGTTGTTACCTTTGATAGAGAGAATATTAACAATGTTCAAACCGTTACAGAGTTACTTCTCTCTCAAGAAAAATGTCCCACATTAATTATTAAAGCAACAATTAGTAGAACGGCAAAATGAAGCCTTTTTGATAAATCAAGTTAACACTATGCTAGCAGCTTTGGTAAATCAAGGAGAAAACTTAGCCATAACTCTGCGGTCAGATGTTGGAAACTCGTTAACTGTTTTTCAAAAACAATACCCTGATATTCGTATAGATGATTTGAAGCCTTGTGATGAAATTATGTGCATTAAAAAATGTCATGGGTCGAGCTTTTTAACCACTTCAAGAGTGAAGTAAACACATATTTCATAATACGTAGCTATAATAAATCTAACAGTAAGAACCCACATTAAATTTTCAAAGTGCATTCCACCAGCATTGATGCACTGCTGTGAACGTCGATATAAATTTACAACTGACTTTCTTATCATATCTGGTTTTTATCTAACTTCGTCACAATAGAAATTAATTTTATGCAATAGCTGTTCCCTGTTTTCAATGGGAACACCATAAAATTTTTGTTTTAAATGACCCCATAGAAAGTAGTCCACCGTGTTGAAGTCAGGGGATCTAGCCGGTCAAGGAAGTGGCCCTCTACGTCCAAACCAACGGTTTGGAAATTGTTGATTTAAATATTCTCTAACTAATTAGACCGTGCCAGACATTAAAAGAAAGTTTATGTTGTGAGTGATACTGTCTTACTGTGTGTGGATTTTCATCCTCTTGTGAATTGGGCTTCGTCTGTAAATAATGTACGAAGGATTGTTCTTCTATGGTTTGTAATCCAACGGGAAAACGCAAGCCTGTAAGTATGGTCACCTTCTTCCAACCTTTCGATTTCTTGGATGTGGTGAGGGTATAAATTTTCCCTTCTTAGCGTTCTCTATACGCGTGTTTGGGGTATTCCCAGCTGTGCACTAATTCGCATGGTACTGGTTTTAGGGTTTGCATGTACAATGTCCATAATCTTTTCTTGACCGGCGACATTATCTCGAAGAACCCTATCAACTCGAATATTGGTAGAAGGAAATTTTCCATGTTGTTTTAAATAATTATACGTCGAAGAAAAGGTCTGGTGGTTTACTGTTCTTCTATCCAGAAAACGTCTTCTGAAACATTCTGCTGCCGCCCTTCCATTACCATGGCAAAGAACATACAAATAAATAATATCTGTATTAGTGCATATTGGCTTCTTAGATTATTATTAAATTAAATTTGCATGTAAATAAAGCACCTGATATAAAAGGAAAATTCAATAACAGCGGAATATTTATATAAATTTCAGATTGACGGTTACCACAGCAATCGGGATCCTCTGATGGAGACGTTCATAATAATGCATCGAGGTTGATGGGATGCATCACATAAATAAATTAATCAGATATAGCGTTGGTGAATTTACTACAGCTTAAAAATATTTGATCCAATGCTGAACTATCCTTAAGTATGCCAAACTAGTTACTGACTTCATTTTATTCATTTATCCGAGAGGTTTATGGAATAATATACAAAAATTACAAAAATGATATACAGGACGTGTTTTGACCCGAGGGCCCAATAATTAACTTTTATAAATTATGGCCTTGGAATTTGATTTTTTTACTATCTGAAAAAGTTGATACTATAACGTAGAGTATTAGTCTAAAAGTAAATTCGGCGAGTAGTAGAGAAGGTATAGGGTGATATTGATTTTATCAAAAAGGGAATCACCCTATATATATTATATATATATATATATATATATATATATATATATATATATATATATATGTGTACAGGGTGACCCACGATAAACGACATCGATCGATTATGGAAAAAGTCTAAATAGGAACAATCTGAAAATTTGCCTACTTACTAAAGTCGATGGGGGACATCCATACGAAATGTTCTCAAGATTACAGCACTTCTGGATATACCGGAAATGGTTATTAGCTTGCTTATTATTTTAAATGAGACACCCTGTATATTGTTGCATTTTTTGATTCTACGCCCAATTCTAGGCATACTTTATGTTTAATGTCATATACCTAACCCTAGCCGTTGTTGTGAAGTTTTCAAAAAGAAATGACAGTTGCATCGCCTAACAAAGTTGCCCATACTGTCAAAACGGCAAATTATTTTGCAGTGAAACTCTGAACTATTGTAAACAAAGGACTGTTTTGTATACAGGGTGGTTGAAAAACAATAAAGAATTTGACACTCAAAAAAATAGAGAAAGTCAATTTTTTCAAATTGGAATCCATACTTTTTGCATCGGATTTGGGTTAGCACCAGAAATAACTATGGTTTTCAATTTAAATGCATATACCTAAATCTAACCCTTTTCATTTTATTGGTCACTTGTCCATATTCGGTAGCGTTGTTGAACTTTTTATTCTTAATCTTAGCTGGTAATACTTTTGCCAACCGGTCATCATGGAAACTATGGAAATATGCCTATCACATTAGTTTTGACAATTGAAAATATACCGTCACGACTCGGATATTCAAACGAAGTTGTTATTTAAATTTGTTTATTATTTACGGAAAATGTGATAAAGTGGTGAATAGAACATGGAGTGACATTTGCTGCTCGTTATCCAGAAAAAAAGAATCCATCACCGAAAGCCGTGAAGCAAATTATCGAAAATTTTAAAAATACCGGTTGCGTTAAAAAGAAAGATTGTTAATGCTAAACTTATTCTTAACAATGAAAATGTGGGAATTGCAATTTTGGGTTACTTTGTTGAAAATCCAATGATGCCAATAAGACATCTGAAAAAGCACAAGTTTCATCCTTTAGCATTTTCCCTAGTGCAACATTTAAAAGAAGATGATTTTCCGAGAAGAATACTTTTTAGTGAATTTATGCTTACAAATCACTATGAAAACGAAAGATTTTTAAATAACATAATTTGGAGCGACGAAGCGAAATTCAGTAACAATGGCATGCTTAATCGACATAATTTGCACTATTGGAATGACGCAAATCCTCATGCACATAGGGAACGAAACTCCCAAAAAAACTGGAGTTTTAATGTATATTGCGCAGTAAGAAACGATCAAATTGTTATGATACGTTTCTATGACGAAAATTTGAACGGTAACTTCTATCAAAATGTAAATGTCCCCTGTTCCTACAGGTGAACGATATTTAGAAATACTACAAGAGTTGGAAACTGAATATCTATCTGGATAATTTACCTGTGGCCGACAGAACTCAAGTGCTATAGCAACATGATGGTGCACCGCCTCACAATGCTCATATTGTGAACACTTTCCTATAGCATATATTTGAGGACCATTGGATAGCTAATAACGGACCTTTTCAATGGCCACCGCGTTCAGCAGACATGTCGGTTTTAGATTGCTTTGTATGGGGTGCCATTAAGGGTGAAATATACAACACTCCTTTAACAACGAAGGAAAACTGTGTGGAGTGAGTTCAAAACGCATTTCGCTCTTTGAGTCCAAATTCAATAAGAGCGGCAACCCACGAGCAACTCATCCAAAGGTGCGAAAGGTGTCACGAAGTTCAAGGGCGCAGTTTCAAACGTTTAATGAAATGGTTTTTTTTAATTTCTAGTTTTTATTAAGTTCCCATTGTAAACGACATTTTTATTGTTAAGAATAGGTTTAGCTTTAACAGTTTTTCTTCTAACGGAACCGGAATTTTTATAATTTCTCAACAATTTGCTTCACGGCTTTCGGTGATGGGTTCTTTTTCTCTGGATAACGAGCAGCATTACCAGCTAAGATTAAAAATAAAAAGTTCAACAACGCAACCGAATATGAGCAAGTGAAAATGCTTTTTCTCCAATAAAATGAAATGGGTTAGATTTAGGTATTTAGGTATAGGTTTTTAAATTCAACATCATAGTTATTTCTGGTGCTAAACCCAAAACCGATGCAAACAGTATGGGTACCAATTTAAAAAAAAATGACCTTTTCAATTTGTTTGAGTACAACATTCATTATTGTTTTTCAATCACCCTGTATACAAATACGTCATTGCGTGTTGTTAGTGAACTAAAACAGTCCTTTGTTTACAAACTGTTAATTTTTTTGAAAACTTGGAATATCTCAAAAACGGCTAGAGTTAGGTATATGACATTAAATCTAAAGTATGCCTAGAATTAGATGTAGAATCCAAAAATGCAACAATATACAGGGTCTTCCATTTAAAGTAAGCTAGCTAATATCCACTTCCGGTGTAACCGGAAGTGCTGTAATCTTGAGAATATTTTAGATGGATGTCCCCCATCCAGTAAGTAGCCAAATTTTCAGATTTTTCCTATTTATACTTTTTTTCATAATCGATCGATGTCATTCGTTGTGGGACACCCGGCATATGCATATGCAGATATATTATATACATATATAGAAATCATTTTTATATGAAGGGTCACAAACGTTTGTGTATGTCACGTGAGCCCGCAATTCGCTAAGGTTTCTTACATGACAACATGAGACTGATGGTTAATTTTTATTTGCTGTACGAAATAATAATTTATATCACTATAGAAATAATTTTTAGTGAACGAATAGAAGTTCAACATAATAATAATTAACTGTATTTACATTAAAATTAACTTTTAAAGTATATACAGCAAAAGATTAACTCGAGTGGGACTTGAACTCGCGAACTCCAATTTGCTAGAAGGGGTCTCTTCCAACTGAGCTATCAAGGAGGCAAGTCACAATCAATTCAAACTTAAACTGTATGTACTTCCGTAGTTACGAAGTATTATAATTTTTATATACAATGAAGGATCACAGTCAACTTTTGTCTATGTCATGTGAGCCCGCAATTCCCTAAGGTTTCGCGTTAATGTATATATATATATATATATATATATATATATATATATATATATATATATATATATATATATATATATATATATTAAATATTACATTTCACACCATCTCACGATTGGTGTTATTGGTTAACATTCTTCAACAAAACCCCTCGACCGCGACTCGGAATTTTGGTTTTGGGATGACTAGTCAGTTTGTCAATTTGTTTTCTTATTTTTTAAATGCAGAAAATTATAATTTCCTATTTCTCCAACTGCTTACCGATGGGATCGTGAGAAAAGATGCCCTTTTTGTTGCACGTTTGATGCTTTATTTAACTTGTTTTTTTAAATAAATGATAAGAAGAACTTCAGAATAATTGGAACATTTAATGAATTAAATATAATGCATTATTTAGAGAGTGATGATTATTTATAAGTAAAATTAACTTCTATATATTGAATATAAAAAAAAAACTGATATGTTGGTGTTATAACTGTTTAAATTTTTTTGTAATCAATTAATTTATAAAACGTTTAATTTTACTGTCAGAAATGTGATACGCGTTTATAAAGATATTACCCGAGATAAATATAACTTGATGGATAACAATGAAAACTTAAGTTGTAAAGAAAATTACTCGGGAAAATTGTAATCAATCTTCTTTCTTAAGCGTTTTTGTTTTAATTCTTTTCAAATTCCTTCAGAAACCTTATTTCTGTAATTTAGTACTTTATTTGATACATGAACCAACAAAGAGTTATTATCTTACTATAACGTGTACTAAAACATTTTATAACAATCGTCCAGTAAAACATTATAATTATATTCCGTACTGCAAGCACATATCAATTACAAATATGATTTTACTGAAAAAACTTCGCTTATTAAAAACATTTTCATTCCTAAAGTAATATGAGTACTTAACTAATTTTAAATTACTTTACTCTTTACTTTAAATCTACAAGAAAGATTAAAAATCATTTAAGGTCGTCTAAAGATGGTTTAATCGATTGTTATATTCCTGAGTGTACAAGTTACCTTGTTCTTGTGCAAAAGTATACATTTGAGTCCTAAAACGTAGCTTTGATGCTAGAAGACTTTATGGATTAGGGCAACCACAGAAATCTGCGGTCGCTGAACATGCTTTAAATAATTTAAATCACAACATTCATTTTGATAATATAGAAATATTGTCAAGACAAACTCATTATTATGTTCGTTTCCAACGTGAAGCTATTGAGATATATAACCATCCAAATAACTTCAATAAGCAAGAAGAAAATGTCTAATTAAATAGATTTTGGCATCTAATAATTAAAAAAATAATGGTACGTAATTTTAGCTTTTAGGATGTGTGGTTTTTTTGCTGTTTTCTTAGACCTTGAAGTAAGTGCTTTACAGATTAAATCTTTTAAGTTACCATAGCACTACAATAATTTAACATATATAGTAGGTCGGAGCAATGGTAATAGGTGTGAAAAATAAAATTGAAAATTTCGTGTCGCCTGGGTGCGGAATCGTTGTCTTTAGATCAAATAAGCCTACCTGTAAAATTTCGCTTAAAAATATTTAGTTTTTTCAGGTTCCTTTTTCGTTATTAAATAGATAAAAATGTGATAAATTGCATTTTTGTCGCAGCTCTTCGCTTATTTTTTTTTATTAAAAAAAAAATAACCCAGAACCCACCACGAGGAGGTGGCTGCAAAATGGGTTCCACCCCCTCCCACCCCCACCCCCTCCAGCCCTTAATCCTACAATTACTTGGCAAAATCTTTTTTTGTCTCTAGGTGTGGTGTAGCTTTTCTAGATGCAATTTTGGCTCTAATTAACCCATCTCTGGCGGTATTTGCACACACTCAGTTACCATCTTAATGTGCCTTTCGACGCCTTGAGAATGGCATGGAAAATTTAAAACTTCGATAGTTTCTGGAATGTCAGCAACCATTTTACGGAGATCTGTTTCTGGGATATTCTTGGTTAATAGAGGTTCTGTGATTTCATCAGATTGCCAATTAATTAGCTCAGTATAATCTCTAGCATTAAAATTTAATTCTGGCACCTTAAAATTACGAATTTGTTGCACAGGTGCGAAAGATCGACATTTTAAAATTCGACGCAATGCCAACTCTCTAATTGGTTTTCTGTCATCGCCTAGCATCGCAATCAAAACGTTTTCCGAATGAGCAAAAAAACCATTTCTTTGGATAACCTTATCTACAGTCTCTCTGAATTGGACCGGTAAATATCGGGAAGCTTGGATTAGGTGGAATAAATGTTGGGTTCCGTACCGACAAGCTGACCTGGACTTTATAAGAAACCATGTTGTAGCATAAACCTTAATAACATACTCGGTTAATATATTTAATTGATAGGATGGTTGTTGTGTTGCTGCATATAATCTTAGTATTCTATTTGCGGTTGTTAACCACCGAGCATGGGACATTTTACCGGGCTGTTTACCTGCAAACTGAGGGGAAACATTGCCTTGTCCTATTGCAAGCACCATTTCGTACAAGTACTTTTGGTCAGTACTTAAATCGCTAAAATTTATTGCAGGTAATTCAACTTCAGGTTTAATTATCTGAAATTTTACAATAGGCATCTTGGCACAAATATTTAGCTGCTTTCCTATTGGGCCGGTAAATCCCTTCGGATCATTGGTTTTTCCATCTATCTGGATAATTAAATGACGGAGAGGAAGTTCATTCGTATGCAACAGACATATAAACCATTGAACCGGCTTTCCTAATGAAACTTCCAATTGTTTTATTACACCGTTCTTAAATCCTGTATTCACTACCGTACCGTCACAATCCACTGCCACGATTTTGTTTAAATTCATACCTACATATTTCTGAAGAAAGGTGAAAAGACTTGTTTTAATACTACTGGAACTTCCAGAAGTAGGTGTTACATGGCCTAAGTAAGTAGAACCTGGTTCCGCAACAATAACTATATGTTCCTCAATAATCTGTTTATTGTGATAACTAGATCCAATTTTATCAACTGCAAGTGTTTTGTCTTTTCTTCCGTCGAAGTATATTCCAAAAACTTCTTTTTGTTGTCCCATTTCTACATTAATTATATTTTCTCTACGCCTTTTTTCGTTCTCTTCTAATTTTACTTCGGTCTATGATTAAAGAAGGATCCTCGTCACTTATCAAATGAAAGTCTCTAAGTACAGAGTTCACTAGAAGAGACGCATTTCTGTCTGAGACTCCACTTCTGTCACATGCTTCAGCGAGATTGGACAAAACTAGTCCTTTTTTATAAGGAATTCTGAAAGACGTTGACGGTTGTGACATATCAGTCTCGTTACAATCACTTGCTTTTTCCAGAATAGTAGGAATTTCTGATTTCTTTGGTGCAGGTCTTGAAAATGTAGATTGGAAAATATTCGACGAATTGACAGAATCTTTTCTCTTTTCTTCTCTCTTTTTTTCTAACTCCTTTCTTTCTAATGATTTTGCAATTTTCTTGGTAGTTTTAATATCAATTGTCCCGATTATCATTTTTCTATCACCCCTTTGATCTTGTAAAAATTCTCGTTCTATTATAGGTACTTTGATTTTACACAAACACGAAATAAAACAGACACATTTGCACGAACAAATGTCAAATAGCTTTAAGCTACCTTTTTTAAATAATTCTATTTTACTAACAAGTTTATTTTTCTTTATCACCTTATACTTTTCATTATAGTCTTTTATTTTCTGAATGATTCTTTGATCAGAAATAATAGGAAGGGAAGCTTTTTGCCAAACAGATTTAACATCAACTATAACTTTTTTACAAATATCTAACACGCTTGGGTCTTTGTTATATAATATATTTCACATTCACACTTAACTCGTGTCTTTGGCATTTTAATCTCAGTTCACTAAAAAAGCACACAAAATGAGAATAACGTCTAACGCAATCAAGCACGTCGCATAAACTAATTCGGTAACACTTTAAAATCTACCACTCGCGTCCGCCCCTCACTGTCGCACTAACAAGTTATGACTTGTTTTGACAAGTTGCGCTGAACGTAATATTTGATTTTATGTAATGGTATTAGTGGTATTTTAGTTAATAAATGTATTTTTGGCAGTTCGGTTTTATATAAGATTTAAATTTTAAAATTCGATTTTTAACAGCTTTTGTTAAATTTTATCATAAAATATGAACCTGAAGTTATTGTTATATAAGACTAATTTTTTTTTGCTTCGTTTGGACTTGATTATGTACTTATTACGCACCCAGGGATATAAAAATTCCAAAAAAAAGTTTGTGCAAAAAACAGTTTAAAATCAACAATTTTTTATTGAATTTCCAAACTGTACATTGAAAAAGGAACCTCAAGATGTCATCGCACAAGACCAATTTTTTTGTGGGTTAATGTTAAGCTAAAAAGACAACTAATCCACACCCAGGGTTACCAAGTTTAAAAAAAAAAAATTATTACTCCGCCCTAATATATAGTTAAAATTAAAAATCATATTAAACGTACACGTTGTGTTTTTACGGTACAATAACAAATCCAATCATTAACCAAAAACTATGTTGGATTTGACTAGATCTTTAATTGGTATGTCAAGCTTCTATTTGTGGATGCTTTTATCAATTTCAAATTAACACTTTATACTTACAGAACTTGATTAAATTTTGTTAAATTTTTTATTTGATTCAGAAGTTTTCATTGTTAGCCTTCGTCCGTTAGAGGGTGTTCTGATTTGTCATTTTTAGGCAGTATGTAAGCTCTTCTTCGTTAAAATAAAATTAGATTTTGTTTTATCAAACTGTTATGAATAACACACTTATATTTGCGTCTTCATCTTTCATAAATCTTAATTAATTATTAAGGTTATTACTATTTACATATTAAAATACACGATTTAATACCCAAAAGTTTAGTATTTTAATTACTTTATTCTTATTTTAAAATAATAGTAGTGTACAAAAGTTCTTGGAAATACTACGGACACGTTTTACCAATCAGGCTTTTCATTTGAAAAGATTCACTTCATCAAAGGTCCATCTAGCGGTTACCAATGTAACCTTTCTTCTTATTTCGGATACGTCTTTACCGGCATCTCTTCGTTTGTGAAAATATGGCTGCCATGTTATGTGACGTTGGTTGGAGGTCGCATGCTGGATTGGTACGTAGAACGAAAATCGCTCACTGTATTGCAATCAACGTAAAGTAAGTTGATTAATCAGTCAATCTATGGTGACAGTTAGCTATATCACACGAAAACATTGGTTAATTATAACCTAATCGGTACTTGCGGTGGTAGATGCGCTTGCCCTCAATTTCAGTGGCGTAGGGGAAGTGCACCGACTTTTAGTGGGGCAGATACAGCTGCTATATGTGGTTTCCCCATTGATGATTTGGAAATTGTGGTTACGTAGAAAACTTAGAGGAATTAAATGTTTCCTGAATTTCAGGCACCATGGTTCGTAATTATAAATGAAAAACTGCCAGTGCCAGTTATTTCGTCGAAGATTTAGCAAATGCTGTTAAAAACATCAAATGCGGAAAGTATGGCACATTTCGTGCTAGTAAACTATTTAACATCCCGAGTAGCACTCTCAAAGACCACGTAAAAGACCGTAGTAGTGCAAGCAAGACCTAGGGAAAGCCTAAACCGTTATCAGCAAAAGATGAGGAAGCTCTGGCGCGAGTTAAAAAATGTCTCGATAAATGCGGGTATAGACTCAGCCGAACACCAATTCTGGAAGTCGTTGGGAAATATGTAAACAGAAAAAAAAATCAGACTCCATTCAAAAACGCTGTACCTGGAGAGTACTGGTTTCTTAAGTTTCCACAAAGACATATTTTGTCCATTAAAAAGCCAGAAGTACTGGAATTTTCGAGAAAAGAAACACAGACCCATTAATTACTTATCTATATTTTGATTTCCCAGATAAATCCTTACGAGAATTGAATCTACATCATAAACCGCCGAAGATTTGGAATATGGACAAAACGTCTTTTGCTGTGTCCCAAAAACTAAGGTTGCTGGAGAAAAAGGTAAAGCTTCTATTAGAACTGTTTCCGGTCCAGGAAGAACAAATACCATAGTCCTCTTTCCTGCAGCTGCGGGTGTCTAGTGTTGACCATTTATGGTGGAGACACCACACATATAGGCATTAACGTTGTTCAAGCGGCCGTAGCCTCTATTTCCATTATAAAAGTGCCATCTCATAGTAGTCACATCTTCCAGCCTCTACACTTGACAGTATTAGTCAAGATAGCTTAGGATACGGATCTCGTTAAATGGCAACGGGATCACGTTGTTCAGAAGCTACCGAAAGAAATGTTGGCTAAAATAGTAGGAAATGTTTGGAAGAAAGTACCTCTGAACATTATTACCGAAGAATTCAAAAAAGGTGGCATCCATCCATATAACAAAGAAATAATAGAGCTCGAAAAATATAACCTACAGTTAAAACGGTGGAATGCTACTAACATAGAAACTTCAGCAAGAACCCCCGATGTTTCATTGTTTGTGAGTAATGCAGGTATGCATTCTTACCAAACACAATATACAGAAGATTTATTTAGAGGATGAGACAGAAGAAGGGACAACAGTTAATGAAGGTGCACTGATAGAGACAAGGATCGTGGGACTGGGGACAATTCATTATTTGTAAGTAATGCAGGTGTTATCCCACAAAATACAATTTACAGACGATTAATTTACAGGATGAAGCACGCGAGAAGACAACATTCAATGAAGGTGTATTGGTTGAGAGAGAAGCAAATTCTACAGCAGTCTAGTAGTTAACGATGTCAATAATCAAATTGCCAAAACACCGTGTGAAACAGAGGCGAGTGGAATACAAAGTTTACTAAAATTTGAAGAGCTGTCAGTCGACTTGGTAAAAGGTAATCTAATTAACGAAACTGGAACAACACCAAGAAAAAGAATATGCACATGATAACAAGTGAGGAAGTAATCAAAAAACTCGGAAAACGTTGAACCGTCAACAAGCAAGAAATTAAGCAGAACACGAAAAAAATGAATCTACGATACGAGACTGACAGAGATACTGATATGGAGCTCCAATTAGACGACAAAAGCGACTATGAATTTATGGATGATATAGAAGGCGAAGAATTGGAGAAGCTCGATCTTATAAATAATGACAGTTCTGGTCAAGTCAGAGACTGGGTTCTCGTAAAACTAGCTACAAAGAAAGCATGTTGCGGGTTTTCGAAAAACTAGTTACAAAGAAAGTACGCTGCAATACTTCGTAGGTAAAATTGAAAGTATTGATTCTCCTTCACCTTATCCGAATATAAAGTTCCCAAGAAGGCTAAAAAGGAAGGTTCAGCATCCGAAACAATATTTTACACGGCTCATAGACGACGACGTTTCCGAAGTTTCTCCAAACGATGTACTACATATTATGCCTCAGTCCACAACTGGGGAAGGGATGAAATTATCTTTCCCATAAGTTTTGCGGGATACAACGTCAATTGAATAACTTTTTATCGTTAATAAAGTTTTCTCAGAAAACATACATTTTCTTACCTTTCTATTTCTCGATGAAAATTGTATACCTTCCTAACCAATTGTTCAGTTCTACCTCAACAGATATCGCAGCTTCTAGAAAAGATAATCAAGGCGCAGATTCCCTTTAAATTGCGTTGAGACTATTGAATGCAAGTATATCCTGTGGTGGAGTACCTGCCTCAGATTCGGGGTAAGTGCATCCACTCATGAAAATTAATATTTTATCCTATTTATCAACAATATTTTCTTGCCGAGGCCATTTTAGAGGCTCACCATGAACTAATGTGTTTGTGTGTGTGTGGGGTGCGTGTGCGTGTGCGTGTGCGTGTGCGTGTGCGTGTGCGTGTGCCTGTGCGTGCGCGTAAGCAGGAACTCAATGTGCCAAACGAAACGCGCGCACTACCCCACTTTAAAACATCTAAACTCATACTTTTCAGCCACTAAGGTATGCAATTCACATGACACAAACAAAATATATATATATATATATATATATATATATATATATATATATATATATATATATATATATATATATATATATATATATATATATATATATATATATATATATATATATATATATATATACATTATACTGATTTATTTTTATACTGCAAATATATTTTTAAGTGATATACTTTTATATTGCCTAACTAGCTTAACAGTCGCATATAAAGACTCTTCAAAGGGGATAGGGTTCAAATATAGAAGACATTTTAAAACTATATGAGAAAGTAAATTGTTAGCTTATCGATTTATATTCTAATTTTGAATTTTTATAATTATAAGTAATGTGATTAATTTACATTGAGTTGTCGCCCATTTATATTTTATTATGTTCAACTCGTTCAAAGAAATAGAAATATACTTTTTAAATTGCATCGATATATGTGCAATTCCCTGTACATAAAAAATCTTCAAAGGTATAATGTCTGAGCATGCGCTATGGATACGCATTCATATGACCTTTCAGTGAAAGCAAAATGAAAAACACGCCACATAAACATGTAAGTATAATTATGCCTGAATTTAATAAATATTATAATAACCATTTATTTTTAGATCAATTAATGTTCCCTTTGGACATGAATACAAGTTGTCGCACATCATGTTTATTACAAAATATGGACATAATTAACACACAAATGAAATTATCAATGTCAACAATTACATAAATAAAATTGTTACACTCACTCAGAATGGCCTCTTTATCTTCTTTACGATGCTGGAGTTGACCGTTGAAAACAGCTCCTTCGAAATCCAAATCTGCTTCTTTATTAATGGTTATTCGTTTAAGTAAGTTTCACTAATATTTCTTCGTACATGATAATTCTTTGTTTTCAGGATCATCACAATTTATTAACTTTTTTATTTCAAAATAATTTTTGAAATGCACCATTAGTTTGGAGGTTATTTAAATTAAACACGCTTCCAACAATAAAAATATAATAATAGAAAAACGGAAAAACACAACTAACAAAATCCATATCAAACGAAAACAAAACCTTAAAAACAATATCGAATCTCCGGAAAATATTTTCACTCGTAGCTGTCTTACAAAAGAGTTGAAGCAAGCACTGACAAATCTTAAGAATGCAGCCACTCAAGAATACTTAAGTAAACTAGAGCCGACACAAGCCACGGATTACTCACTATGGAAGGCGACAAAAAAATTCAGAAGACCTCAAACCACAATAACGCCTATAAAAGCTGCTGACGGCACCTGGCTAAGAAGCAGCATACAAAAAGTAACTGCGTTTGCAGACCACCTCCAAAAAGTATTCCAACCGCATAATATTAAAAACACTTTACAAGATGAAAACAACATCCATAAAATACTTGATGCCCCGTATCAAATGAGCCTACCAATTAAGCCTATCACAACAGGAGAAGTAAAAACAATAATTCACAAGGAAATAAATCAAAAAAGGCACCAGGCTTCGATCTTATTACAGGAAAAGTTCTAAGAGAAATCCCCGAAAAATGCATAAAAGCTATGACCTATATTTTCAATGCAGTTATAAGAGTGGGACACTTCCCAAATCAGTGGAAAGTAGCTCAAATAATAATGCTACCCAAGCCGGGGAAAACCCCAATGGAGTTGAAATCATATAGGCCGATAAACTTGTTGCCTCTCTTATCCAAGGTCTTCGAGAAACTCTTAATGAAACGATTACAACCAATTATAGAAGATGACAACCTAATTCCCAACCATCAGTTCGGATTCCGTAAGATGCATAGAACAACCGAACAAGTGCACCGCATCAGTAAACAAATAACACAAAGCTTAGAAACCAAACAATACTGTTCAGCGGTGTTTCTAGATGTACAACAGGCTTTTGATAAAGTGTGGCACAAAGGTCTATGTTACAAAACGAAATTACTACTACCATATCAATATTATGTGATTCTAAACTCCTTCCTAACTGATAGACAGTATTATATAAAATATCATGAGGCATTCTCGAACCTATTCCCAGTATCATCGGGTGTTCCACAAGGTAGTGTGCTGGGACCAACACTTTATCAAATTTATACAGCAGATCTACCAATTTCAGAAACAACACTAACTGCCACATTTGCAGATGATACTGCTATCCTGGCATCGCATACGAACCCTATATCGGCTACACAAAATCTTCAAGCTCATCTAAATAACATCGAAACCTGGTTAAAAACATGGAAAATTAAAGTAAACACCGAAAATCAACTCACGTCACATTTACCTTGAGAAGAGGAAACTGTCCGCCTGTGACGCTCAATGGTCAAAAATACCCCAAATGGATGAAGCAAGATATCTAGGTCTTCATCTGGATAGAAGAATGACGTGGAAAAACATATATTTAATAAACGCAAGCAATTAGGAATTAAATTTAGAACTATGTATTGGATGTTAGGTAGGCAATCAAGGATGTCGCTAGACAGTAAACTGCTTCTATACAAAGCTATGATAAAACCAATCTGGACCTACGGGATAGAGTTATGGGGCACAGCCAGCAATTCTAATATAGAAATTATACAAAGATTTCAAAATAAAGTGCTTCGAGTTTTAGTTAATGCACCGTGGTACGTGGCAAATACAGTGATTCATAGTGACTTGCAAGTCCCGCTAGTGCGTGAAGAAATTAAAAGTTTATTGTAAAACACAGTGTCAAACTACAAGTGCATCCTAATCATCTGGCAACAACACTATTAGATGATGAAAACGAAAACAGACGTTTAAAAAGGTTTAAACCATCGGATCTTCAAACTAGATTCGATTAAATTAAATCATATCAATGTACAATCAACTATTATAGAATATCATCATTATTATTATCACCTAATTAACGCTGTGATATACATACACAAGTATTAATCACTTAATAATGTTCATAGAGAATCTTCATTGGGAGGCTCTCTACCTGTCAGTAGTTCTTCTGTTATTACTTGAATAACTAGACATACTAAGTACCTATTATCCTTAACAAGGATAGATTGTATAGATAGTTGGAGTAATAAAAAAAAAACTCGTAGCTGTCGATAACAACCGAATTTATTTAGAGGTAAACTAACCTTATTTTAAATTACCGACAAATGAATATCACTTGTTTTAAACTGCCGATACTAAAACCGCACTTCAATTTTATGAAAGTGACCTTATTTTATTTAAAATATTTACGAGCAAAAATTTTGCAACACCTTGCTTAGCAAGGTGTCGGAACAGAGAAAACAGAGAGAGCTACTAATCCTCCAGCACTTCTATTTATATGCAAATCGTTAGAAACCACATTCATCATTTGTCATCAACAACTATTTCAAAAATTTCCTCAATTCTGATTGGCTAATGCTTTTCTTAATTTTCAATTTAATTTCAAAAGCTCATAACTCTTGAACCCCTTAATCTATCTTAAAACTAACAACATTTTTGGAATCTACATAATTTTTCGAAAAGAATAAGTCCTTACACGAACTACTTGCTCCACTTAATAAACATGTTAATTCTTACATTGATTTATTGAATTTATACTAATTTTATGCACTTTTCAGGCCTGGAATTGATTTCCACATGAACATGGGATGCTACTACATATAAATACACATCCTTTAAATGCCTACGGCCAATTTGAAAGGAAAATTATCTGAAATTTTCGTATACCCTGAAAAACTAAACTTGGTAAAATAGTCACTAATATAGTGATTTGTGACTTGAAATTGAGGCTACTTTACTATTTTTACCTCTTATAATTTATTTAGACCAATTGGTCCAAATCTATAACAATTTTATATAATTTTTATGCGAGGAACTAACATAACCTCAAATCAATACAATAATTTTCAAATGTATAATTTTACATTTTAGAGCACTTTAAATGTTTGTGAAAGTGTATATCCTTATTGTTTATGTCTTATATTAATTTATTTTCACACTTTTGGAAGTTTATAAGTTCTTCTAAGACTTGTATAGAATTGTTGAATATCACTAATTTAATGTCTGTAAATGTTGATTATTCACAATTACTCCAGAACTGCTGGATTATTTAAGTCTTATAGTTAATAACCAATGTATTTATCCTGTTTGTTCTTCAATTTTAGCACTTATATTTCGTTTTCGCACTAACACGAACGTTTTCACATATCTTGTCTGCGTACACTGTAATTGCGACATTGATATATGCCTAATACTAGTTTTAACATCACGTTTGTTATCTACAGCCTGTGATTCATGTCTTTTGGGAAAATTATACTTAAATAAACCTACTAACTAATAATGAAATTGATTTAATGCATTACGATAACTAACATACCTTATACTCATGTGTAATATGTTGTCGTTAATTATTATATTAACATATTTTTATGAATTACATAAATTTAGATCCATCTCAATATTAATTAATCGTCCCTATCTAATATTATATATATATATATATATATATATATATATATATATATATATATATATCTAAATGTACCATTTGTACAAATTAATGAAATTTCTTGCTGTGTGAATTACATAACTATACCACTGTAATTTCTAATCATCTCAATACACACACTATATATATATATATATATATATATATATATATATATATATACATATATATATATATATATATATATATATATATATATATATATATATATATATATATATATATCAACAACACAAACTAGACAGTTGGACATTTTTTTTTATGATTGTGGACCTGAACAGGCTAAATAAGGCCTATCGTGCTAAAGCACTCAGGAACACTTAGGAGGATGGATAGAGGGATAATGAATTGCCAATAGATGCCTATGAACAGCTACCTTAAATTTTCTCATATCATAAGTGAGAGGAAAACAGGAACTAGGGAGATCATTCCAGAGTTTAGAAGCCGTGTAGAAAAATGTGGATTGCGCCCGTTTGGTACGACAAGTGGAGATTTGTACTGCATACTGATGATGTGAATGAGCGAACCGAGTGTTTCTCGCAAAGATAGCCGGAGATGGTATCAAAGAATGTAATTCACCAGCACAATAGCCGTTGTAATAACGATAATACAAAGAAAGAACTGAAATATATAAATATAAATAAATGACGCTTACTGAGGGAACTGTCGTTTATTTGCTAGTCCTCTTGCTTCCCTGGTTCAACCTTTACAGGGTTTCTCTCTTAAGAAATAATAATTTACCTTTTTCTTTCTTTACAGCTTGTGGCGCCTCTTTCTTGTCTGTTCTCCCTATCTTTCTGACTACAATTATTGTTCTTGCTTTCTAAGTAACCGAACCGTCTATTTACTCTTTACCAAGGCTTCAAAACACCCACGCTATATCCAAGTGCTCTGCGGTCTCAGGACCGTTTGACTGAGTTACTAGTCGAGCTAACTAAGTTTCGTCTAATGTTAAATCTCTTTCTTCCCAGTCGTAAAGATCTCCATTCAAGTGTTTTTTCAGCTTGGGCTGACCTGTAGCGAGGTTTGGAGTAATTCTTTACGCAAGTGTTTGTAGAGGAAAAGTCATCATCATTGACAGTGGACACGCGTAAATTTATTTCTGGTGGAGCACGAAGTTGAGCTCCAAGGTAAGTTATTTATATTTACTGCGTCTTCATCTCCTGAATCCTCGTCAGTGTTGGTACCTGAAGTACTTTCTGGACGAAAAAAGGTTATGAATTCAACATTTTTAGTTAGTTCTTCGTCATTTTCTACCATTTCAAGTGCTTCGTGCAAAGAAAAATTTCTGAAAAAAATTAGTAGTGTATATGTCCTACGTCCTACATATAGGACAGACGAAAGCAGATCTAAAAAATACGTCGTGAAAGTTATGTTATCAAATTCTGTAAATTATGTAGTAATCTTTGATATTTTGTGCTTATTGTAGAAAAATAAAATAATAAAACATTGACGTGTAAAAATAAAAAAAAAACGCTTACTTTGTAAAGCGTATTCCGTATTCGGCCATTCTCAAAAATAACTAAAATTAAAACTACACAACTTTGACACTGTTCAATACGTCCAATTACTCGTCCCAAGTCGTAATAACTGATTTTATGCGGCCGTGCTCTTCTAGTATGCAGATTTATGCAGGTTTCAACTTGACTATAGCTGTCCTGCATATAGGACGTTGGGCATGTCTGGGTTAAAATCGAATTTAACTATATGTTACTTATTGTCTTAGGGTGCACCTTTTGAAAGGTTTCGTCTGTTCATGTAACTCTAAAAAAATATGTTGGGCAACTCCATAGCGTAGCTATGCGTGATATAATTTAAATTTAAAGAAAAAAACACCGTGTTGCCACAAGTGCATCCCGGAATATTTAGTGAAGATGGACTGATGATTGGGTAGTAAGTTTTCTTTTTCTTTTACTTTAAATCACACTATAAAAGCAGCAACATTAAAAAGATCTCCTTTAAAACAACTTCTAAAGAACAAAATTATACCGCTTCAATTCTTCTGTGCTCATATTTTATCTGTAGGATTAATTTAAATTTAAATATATCTGCAATTTGTGTATACATTCTTTCTCGAGGTAAATAAGAAAAGACATTTTCTTTTGGTTTTTGTCTTGTTTACATCCTTTTAAATTTATAACATTACTTATTTATGAGTTTGACTTTCCAAACAAAACATTTTCTTACTATTGCTACCTTTAAATAAAAAGAAAAAAAGTAGTTCTTATTGAGTTTCGCAAAACGTAGTTGTAATATGTTCAACTATTGTTTATTTTTTAATCAGTTAAAAGGAACCTTGTAGGAATATCTTACTTTTAAATAAAACTTTAGTAGTGTTTGTTTAAAAGAAATCATTCACAAATTTGTAACTTTAACATGACAGGAATTAAAGGCAATGAACTGCATTTAAAACTTACATTAAAGTTTTCATGTTAAAAGTTCGAACTAAAGTTAAAGCTTCAGAGATATTAGAGACTACAAAAAAGGATTTTACAAGGGAAAGAAAAAGCAATCAAGCTCAGGTGCATTATTAAAAATTAATATGGAATGTGACTATAATTTTATTGCTCTTATACTTCATCACTATTCCTCTCGTATGCATTAGTCGTTGGTACAAATTTTGATCAAGATTCCTTTAATTTTGTGGCGCTTCTAAAGTAGAATACTTCTTTATTTTAAAATTCAAAGCAGATACTAGAAGATAATATTAAATATAATTTTATTATTTGTAATATTTACAAACGATTCATTTAGTCGTCTTAAATAACCATTTTCTAGGACCATGTACGTAAGTCATTCATACCGCACAATTAACCGTACAGAAAATAATGCTTTCGCACACTTGTGCGTATCACTTTCTCATTGTACCCAATACGAAAGTAAAAAACACGCGTGCATTTTACTTTCGCATTGCTTTTCTATAAATTACCGTAGCAACTACCGGTTGTCATTGGCCTGACACGGAATTCGATCACGTTCAAAGCTTACTGCTATTCACATAAAGTATATTTTGTAATTGTTTAATTTGTGATCAATAAAACATTAAGGAGACTGTCGTTTTTCATGGTCGTAGGAAAAATAGTGTGCATTAAGCTCGCACAAAAGTGTCTATCGCGGGATGCTCACACTCGGGCTGGCGCCCTCGTGTGAAAATACCCGTTTGTTAAATATCTACCACTTTTGTAGCTCGTTCTGTAATATACTAATTAATGGGTCAGTTTTTTATGTGTAATATTCATTTATTAAGTGATAGTAATGTATTCAATAAAATTTAATGATTAGTGCAGAGTTTGTAGCTAATCAATTTCATGATTGATATTAGCAAAATTGGCAAACATTACTAGCTGCCAATTTGACAGTATCGAATTAAATTGCCTAAAGCAAAACAATGGTTAAATTTGGCATATTAAACAATGAGTAACATTTAAATTTGTTAAATAATATTCATTGTCCACAGTTACAAGATCGAACCAGTGCATTACTTATTGCTTGCTTACAAGCTTCTATAAAACAATGCAGTCAAATAGAGAATTACGTTACTAAAAGTATTCACCACCTTATTGCAATTAAACCTAGGTTATGTCACGTTTGGTTGAATTTGACGTAGAGTTATGTTTTTACCTTCCAACCTACATATACATATGTATGAAAATGTAAACTTTCATATGTAGGTATAGAAGGTTATGCAGTTTTTTCATTTGGATTAGAACTGATTAGATTTTGGGAGAAATCCAGTGGTGGTGAGGGGGGTTTATTAAGAGCAGTTTTTAGATTTTATCGAATATTTCTAAAACAGCTGCATGTTTTAAAGATATAAAAATACCTAGATATAGACCTTACAAATATCGATTAATTATGTTCTATGCAATTTTTTGATATGACGCGTAATTTAGCCGCAAAAATTCCTAAAGTAGAATTTAAGTGTTCAAATTTTTTCATTCTCTGAATAACGATGAATTTTATAAGAAAAAGTGTAGACGTATTTTTTAAAGAAAATTTAATTTTTCATAACTTTTCTTTATAAATTTTTTTAATATAACGCAAGGTAAGTCAAAAAACTAATTAAATATGAATGGAAATGATTATACTGCCATTATTGACATCTTATACAAGCGGGCGACTTTGGAATTTTTTTTAAGTTAACAAGGATATATTAATATATATCTGACATGAAGTTTTAAACGTCATTCTGACAGATTATTTTTTTTGTTTTTACAATGTTGCCTGTTTTCGTTATAAACGTATCAAAGAGAAGTTGCATAGTTACCCTAAAAAAATTATAATTCAAGTTATTTCATTTCCTTTAATTTTTAAGTTAGCATCTAAAAGTCTATTAACCTCTGTCAGACATGAAGATTTAAACGTCTGTGTGACATAGATTATTGTTTCTGTGTTTACAATGTTGCATATTTTCGTAATTAATATTATAAAAGGGGTTGCATAATTATCCTAAAAAAACGTTATTAAAATTATTTCATTTCTTTTAATTTCCATTCTGTAGGTTGGAAGGTCGTGTGGTGTTCTACACCAGATATGTTTGAATATTTATATATACAGGGTGTCCAGTTTAAGATGAAATGCATGGGGATATTGGAAACCGTTAGAGATACGAAGATGGTTAAATGGAGAAAAAGTTGCGTCATTATATGCCCAAGAAGTAACCATGGTTACATGTCAAAAAATCCCTTCCATTTACTAGACACAGGGTGATAACTGAAAATATGCGTTTTCTAAAAATCGCTATATCTTGTTTCTTGCAAGAGATACATCCACGATTTTTGCAGCATGGGGTAACAGGTAGCGAGGATTTCAAAATGATTTTGAAAAAATCTAGGCCTACTAGATTTTGAGATAATGCACGCAACTTTCGATTTTCTTATGGACGCCATATTGGATTTTTGCATTTTGAATTCTTCATAAAAATGCTTTTCAACCATATATCATATGTTTATAATCTGCCAATGAGAAAGTGTCAAATTACACAATTAAATTTATATCAAAGCAACCTTGACATATTATGTATTTTAATTAAATGAAAATTAATCTACAAATTAAACTAACTATTGAGAACAATATTATTGATTATTAACATAAATCATAATAATAAAAGTGACAAAAAACAACAAAAAATAAAATTTAATATTATACTGAATTTTACTATTAATTAATCAAATGCTCGAATCAACCTTCATTCTCCTGCAAACACCATCTGCATCGAGTTAGCACTGCATCACAAGAGTTCCTTATCATCTCGCATTTTTGAATTCTTCATAAAAAATGCTTTTCAACCATATATCGATGTTTATAATCTGCCAATGAGAAAGTGTCAAATTACACAATTAAATTTATATCAAACTAGGCCTTTGCCAATCAACCATCTATTCAATTATTGCAAGAGAATGGAGGTTTATTCGAGCATTTGATTAATTAATAGTAAAATTCAGTATAATATTAAATTTTATTTTTGTTGTTTTTGTCACTTTTATTATTATGATTTATGTTAATAATCAATAATATTGTTCTCAATAGTTAGTTTAATTTGTAGATTAATTTTCATTTAATTAAAATACATAATATGTCAAGGTTGCTTTGATATAAATTTAATTGTGTAATTTGACACTTTCTCATTGGCAGATTATAAACATATGATATATGGTTGAAAAGCATTTTTATGAAGAATTCAAAATGCAAAATCCAATATGGCGTCCATAAGAAAATCGAAAGTTGCGTGCATTATCTCAAAATCTAGTAGGCCTAGATTTTTTCAAAATCATTTTGAAATCCTCGCTACCTGTTACCCCCATCCTGCAAAAATCGTGGATGTATCTCTTGCAAGAAACAAGATATAGCGATTTTTAGAAAACGCATATTTTCAGTTATCACCCTGTGCCTAGTAAATGGAAGGGATTTTTTGACATGTAACCATGGTTACTTCTTAGGCATATAATGACGCAACTTTTTCTCCATTTAACCATCTTCGTATCTCTAACGGTTTCCAATATCCCCATGCATTTCATCTTAAACTGGACACCCTGTATAGATATCATATATAGAATTTAAAAATTTTAAATGAATGTTAGCTTTCCGCGTATATTATATTAAAATGTTGCCATCGTAATTTCGTAAAAGAAAAGGGAAGCGTTTCGAGAATTAAATTGTTTTGTTGTAACGAATTTTTTTTCGGCTTGAGTTATCCCGCTAAATGCTTTGGTCTCGCAAAGCGGTTAATGGATTTCATGTATTTAATAGCGTGTAAGTTCGTGGTTCAATAGTATTGATAGGGTAAAGGTCATTGAATTTTGAGTGTTGTTTGAGTAAAAGGCTGTTTGTTAATGTCGGTTATAGTTATCGGGTTTTGGACGATACACGTGTGACTGAAGTTATTTTTCTTATAAAAGCGTCCACTTTGCATTTTTAGTATGGAGCATTTTTATTAGTTGATTGTACTTACTTTTATAAATATTTTATTTTTAAGTTTATTAACTATAATTATTCTTTATAATTCGTTAGATATTTACTGTTATATTTTTATTTTATTTCGCCATTTTCAAAGGACTTCATATTCTCAGTAATTTAATATTTAATACTTTTATGTTTATCTGTAGCTCGAAGCAGCAAACCTAATGGGTTTCTATTGTTCTCGAACAAGTTGTCATTTTCGGTTTGTAAAATGTAAAACTTTTTATTATAAATTCACCTTTTTTCACCGTGGTATCTCCTCTAAATTTAGAAGTGATTAAGTTCAGCTCAAGGAATGAAACCAATTTCATTACCAACGTGAAGAATAATGTATGTAAAATAAGTTATGGAAAATTTAATACGCACACCATGATAAAAAAGCTAACTCTTTGATCAGTTTTTGTAGTTCATACACTTCCTTTATTACCGTTTTGTCGAGAATGGTTTATTGTACTACTTTGAAAAATCCACGTTTCATATTATACAAATTCAGATACTGAATCTTCATTGATTTTTTATATTAACTTATATTAACTTGAATTACGTTGTAAATTAAATTGCATAATGGTATTCAACTTTTTTACGTGCTGCTTTCGTACATCTGATAACTTCTACTTCTTATGCTACATGTATTTAGGACAGTCACTGATTTTGGAATACAAGGATGATTTGGTGACGACTAAAGAACTGGAGACATTCAATTAACGGTAGAAACATGTATGCCCAAAGCATGTGCTACCCGCCAAAATATTGCAGGATATAAAATTACAAAGATCAAAGCTTTTTGCGTACATATTATAACAAATAAAAGATTTGGGGCGATTGATTGTTATATTAAAAGGGTAAATTGCACCACGGTCTAGCTCAGTGAGGTACCAACTTATGAAACTTACTGTAATTAAGAACTCCTTTTGAACAGGTCGAGAGGGAGGCAGAGATATACCCATAGATATAATCAGTATAAAGCATTTTGTTTGTTGGACGCCACTCAATTTATAGGTTTAATAATTAAACTACAACAAAAATTTAGAAAGTTGTACCTTAATAGCATAATGGATAATCTGAATAAACTCTAAATAACTGTGTTTACATTATATTTAATAAAGCAAAATGTCTGATTAATATCAGCATAAAATAACTAAAACGATACTTCTCGTAAAGATTTACGATACTAAAATTACTGAATTGTACACAACTATACAAGCTTATAATCTATATTTACTTAAAATTTAAAATGTAATATGATCAACACTGTATTCAAGAATAAAACGCATACTGACCTATGTCAACAAATATTACGGTTAAGGTACGCTATGAACTCAGATGGTTTTATCTTAGGAACAGAAAACAGCTGTTCCTTTATAACCGTATCGAAATAACACTATACTGATTTGTTTACTTCCTTAAACTTATTAAAAGGATACGTATTACTTATATGTATTCAAAATAAATATAAGTTCGTCTTAAAACGAACTCTAGCATGAGAAATTCATTTCCCATTCATAAGATACACATACGATAATTTCCATTTGCCAATAACGTACAAATAAACGAACTGTAGACCATGTATAAAGGTAACGTAAGTTCCGTAATATGAACGCAAGGTAAGGTACTGTAATTTTCATTTGTCTTCAACGTACACATAAACGAACTATGGACCATATATGAAGATAATTTTCATAATATAAACGTAAGGTAAGGTACTACAATTTTCATTTTGTTTTCTACATACAAATAATAAAAATGCAGATCCAACAACGAAACCAGAGATATATAACATCATGCGTAATTAATGCAAAACAAATATGTCTCCATTTATACTCGTTCAAATGACATTGCATTATCATGCGCCATTTTATGAATATTCACGTCGTGACGTCATGAAGCATGCTTTTACAAATGGGATATTCATTAAAATTTCAGCTTTTTCTTAACCCAAGCGGTTTCCTTAATGTAGAGGCGTACCCTTGCACCCTTTCTTTGTTCCCTATTAAATATAATTTATACAAAAACGTAATTAGAACCCTTACATACCTTATAAAAGGGAAGAAAAACTTAAACATAATGAAATGAACTGTATGGCAGAAGAGACGGAAAGGAAGTGAATCAAACGCACAAAGCAACAAATATAGATGTTACTAAATATACACAGGGATTCGTAATTATGTAGGCTAAAGTAAAAAAAAACAAATTTCATTCCAAAATTTAATTATTGAAAGGAAAAAGGAAAAGGTCACGTATTTCTATCCGTCCCCAAGGAATAGGGCGGGCTGCTTGAGCTTTCCGAGCTCCTTCAGCCACAATTATGGATTCCCAGCATACATACATACATTAGGTATATATGCATGGTGGGATTAAGGATGGGTGTGGTCTGGATAGGATCGAAAGGAACGGAGTTAGGGTTCTGAGCGGGAAAATACTACTCCAGAATTCGCCTAAGTAGCCGCGCATGGTGTGCATATACGGAGTGACCATGCCGCTACGTGTGTGTGAGGAAAATCCCCTGAAAAAGGCTCATACAAGGTAGACGGTAACGGGAATCGAACCAATTACTTCCCGAATGCTAAGCAGGTCGTGTCACCACTACGCTACTAGCTCGGTATTATTGAAAGAAAAAAGATACCAACGTAAATATACTTACCAACAATAACACAAACTCAAAACTAAATTAAGGCAACGATAGACAAGAATTGCTATGTTACACATGCCACTCAGTCACAAAACAACAATAAAAAAATATGAATAAGACCCGGAGGAATCCTAACGTAAGTCACAAGTTGTTCGAAGAGTTACGATTCAGATCGTGTTACTATCATCACCCAAACATACAACAACCTTACTACATTTGCTGCCACAGACACACTCACAATTAAACTGTAACAATGTTAATCAAAAAGAATACTAAACACGACGAGACAATTGAAACTGAACTAAACCTAAAATGAAAATTTGTACTAATCCTACCTAACTATAATAAATCATATTTGCCTATATACAAATTTATTAAACATTTTTAAAATTGGGTTTCAAATCTTTGACATGGATCTGACCAACATTCTTTCCATTGAAAACGTGGAGTTCATAAACGAGAGGAGATAGTTTCTCAATAACCGTACAAGCAACACATTTCGGAGCAAGCTTCTTAGAATACTGTGCACCCGCATTTATATCAATAAGACAGGGCAACGAATGACCAAAAATTATAACGGTAAGATAAAGTCTATTATCAAACGGAACTGTAGTTCTACATGAAGATACGAAATAATTAACTGTTAAAAGCCAATTATTCCACTCATCAACAAGAACTGAAAATTAAAACTTATTTCTAGAATGTACGATCTTCTTAGATTTATCTCGTTTGGGTTTAAATAAGGTCCTCACAGAGGAAATTATTCTTGTTGGTTGGGGGTTGTTTGTTTAAATCGGTAGGTTTTCGATTTGTTCTCATAGTTCGGAGATTGGTTTTCGGTACCGCAGCTGTAGGGTTTGGAGCTGAACGAGAAATGGAAGGAACGCAAGTTTTTTGATTTGCAGCGAACACAAGAATTACTGTAACTACCTTTTCTACCACACTTAAAACAAAAAGTTTGCCGAGGCTTAGAACGTTCACGATGAGAATGTCCTTTCTTATCACAATTCCAACATATACTAGACGAAATAACTTGAACTTCACTAACTGTATTAGAGGCAGATGTTTGACTCAAAGATAAGCTAAATCATGTTCTAAAAGAACAACACATTTTCTAGGAGGTGACTTATACCTTGCTGCACGATATTTGCAATCTTGAACTGCTCTACATACTTCATTTAATTCACTAATGGACGAGAATTTTTTAATACCAATATCGGATGCAAAGATGGGTTTAAATTTCTTTGAATTTGTGAAACAATTTCTGTTTCAGACTTAGGGGTATGTAATCTTTCAAAAAGTGCCTGAACTGCAATAATATACGTTATAACTAAAGCTCGGATTTTAGGCAATTCATTGATTTTCTGCCTTTTTTGCCTTTTACGAAAAATACTGCCTGTTGGTGCCTTTATATTAAATTTATATAGGTATTGTTACACGAATTTATCATTATGTCATTTTAGTGACAGACAGGTAGAATGCGGGCTGAATTCGATCTTCGGACTAAAGTGTTTATCGGATCAAGTGTGTTTATAAACTTTGGGTTTCCTTGCAATAAACCACATCCTTTCTTAGTTCTTAGAATTTTTAATGAGGGAAGATAAATACTACAGAGAGGTAATGGTTCACGAATTAGGAGAACTAAAATCATTTACATTTTATCTTCGACATCTACGTGGTTGGTTGTACTTAGATATTATTTTCAGTGTTTATTGAAAATTTGAAAAGTGTATTAATTTAATTTAAAATGACTTCTAAACGGTGTGCTTGGATACGCCCTTACCCTGAACTTTCCCTCGACGGTGATGGTGTTTTTTGCAAACCTTGTGGCAAAGCGGTAAGTAACAATTTTAAATATATAGGTAATTTACTAAACAGTTATTTTTTAACTTTATCTATGACGGATTTACAGTACGTCAATTAAAAACTTACGCCTGGTTTATTTTCAGCGTCTCAAATTTCTTAATGCTTACCTGTACCTAAATATGAAAATTAAGGAAAAGTCCTTTTTTGGAGTAAGGTTGATTAGATTTTATTTTGATACGATTGATTAGATTAAATTCCAGTTTTAGTTTGGCCACCAAATATGGTTATTTGAAAACAAATTCCCATATTTTTTTTTGAAAAGTTTAAATACATGCATTTGTGTTTTTTTAGTTGTATACCCTTCACGTCAATAGCAAGTTTTATTGCAATTAAGATTTAATGCCGACTTAAAGTCATATTTACAAATTCTTGTTGGCTGAATTTGATATTTTTTTTTTAGGTTTCTGTCAAAAAGTATTTTGTTGATCAACATTGCAAAACTGCACTTCACCAAAGAAATTCTACAGCAAAAAATGCTAACATGTCTCAGTTAAGCATAAGGCAATCACTGTCAACCCATTATAAGAAAAACAAAGAAGATGAGTTTAAATTAGATTTATGCCGGTCTATGGTTCAATCCAATATTCCTCTAAGCAAATTAAATAATCCTAGTTTTAAAATTTTTCTGGAAAAATGGTGTAAAAGACAAGTTCCTGAAGGAAGTACTTTGAGAAAGAAAATTTTGAATCATTGTTACAATGAAGCTATTACAAAAATTAAAGCGTCTTTACAAAATAAGTTCATATATATAGTCGTCGATGAAACAACGGATGTGTGCGGTTGATACATCGCTAATTTATTAATTGGTGTTTTGTCTAAAGATGCCCTAAGCGTGCCATTTTTAGTTGCCGTAAAAGAATTGAACAAAACGAACAATGTTACAATTAGCAGATTTATTCAAGAAGGCTTAACAAATATATTTTTGCCGAACGCTGTACCATTTGATAAAATTGTATTAATGTTAACCGACGCCGCATCATACATGTTAAAAGCAGCAGTACATTTAAAGGTGCTCTATCCCAATTTAATTCATTGTACTTGCCTGGTGCACGGCGTCAACAGAGTGGCCGAAGAAATTCGAAATCAATTTCCGCTTGTAAATGATTTAATTAATAGTATGAAAAAAGTTTTTATTAAGTCACCTTTAAGAGTACAAGTATATCGCGAAATATTACCCGATGTACCACTTCGTCCTAAGCCTATAATTACACGTTGGGGTTCGTGGCTTGAAGTGGCGTTATTTTATTCAAAGTATTTTCAAGAAATAAAAGAAATTATGGAACAGTTTACTTGCGAATCATTGTACGCGATCGGGAAAGTTTTAAATAATGAAAAAATAAATCAATATTTAAGTTATATTAATACCAATTATAAAATAGTTACCGATACCATTTTAAAACTCGAAAAACAAAACGTGCTACTATCATATTCAGTAGAATTAATAGAACAGTTAAAGATAACTATTAAAAAACTTCAAGATCTAATTGGTCAAATCATTTCAAAGAAACTTGATCGTGTTTTACAAAAAAATGAGGCATTTAAAATTTTGTGCAATGTATCAAACAGTTTAAATCGCACTTTTTCAAATGAATTAAAGCTTAATCCACAAATAATATCTGCCTTAAAGTATGCGCGTATTACTTCTGTTGACGTCGAGCGTAGTTTTTCTGCATATAAAAATATACTAAGCGACAAAAGACATTCTTTTAAAATGCCTAATTTAGAAAAACACTTAGTGATAGGTTACAATAACTAATTTTTTTAACTATATTTTAAAAATGGTATTTTATAATGTTGTATTAAGCTTATGTAAATAAATCTTGTAGTTTTGTAAGAATTTGCCTTTTTGCCTAAATCCTTGCCTTTTTAAAGATTTTTTGCCTTTTTAAGCCAAATTTCTTGCCTTTATAGGCGCCTTTTTGGTATTATTTTTCTGCTTATAAATCCGAGCTTTAGTTATAACATTCTATTATACACGTTGAGTACCATCGCTGGTCAGACTTTATTCCTTTAGCCTTTTATATTTGGGGACTTTCAAAATCACTTGTCCAGGGGTACATAATGTAAGTAGTTTACGTTAAGGAATTATTGATCATTTAGACACTAATCATGATGAGGGTGTAACAACCCTTTTTTGAGTTGTATTAAAATATACCTTAATTTAAGGTCTTTCATTCATTTAGTTGTAAATATAAGAAAACAGTTTTTAATTATTGAAGTATAGGTATGAGGTACGCAACTTAATTTGCATAGCTTCATAGTGCATATTTTCGTAAAGGTTTATATTCCCACCATAAATTATTGTCTTCTGATCATTTGATTTACGCAACGCGTCATCATGATCATCTGACATGATCTAACTTCCTAAGCCTCCATTTTTTTCACTTCCTGATGAACGTTAAGAGAAGCAGAAGGTTTTTTTTGGGTTTTCCCTAACTTTTGTGTGAAAGTGCCATTAATTTAATGGTAAGATATCTTTTAACTTGTGATACTAAAAATTAGAACATTTGCTCTTTTCAGGCACTTTTTTACTGCATTTTTATTTTTTTCGATTTACAATTTAATTACATTTTAAGTATGCATTTAATTTTACTGTTGCGTATGCTTTCATTTTATGATTGCAATTTTTGCATTTAAAACTTCAAAATAATGCAATAAATATTGGATTCAAAATTTCAAGAAGAAGATTTATAAGGATAATTCCATTTTTTTGGGTGTGGTTTATACGTAAAACATTATTTCAATAAATTGCGCAATAATGATGCGAGGATGACATCACCTTGGTTGACCGTTTCGTAAACATTTAGATACCAGAGGGTATTAAAAAATTTGGGTACAACAATTTTACAAAGGTATTTATGTAATGATTTTTTTTAATTTAAGGATAGCTTTAAGATATATTTTATTTAATCATATCTCATATTAACTGTCAATAAACATAATTGTATATTTTTATTTTTTTACATTTTGATAAAATTTTTATTGTTAACAAACTCGGTTTAGTTGTTCCGAGATAATTAAAAAAATAACTTGGCGTCCGAGATCATTTTATTAGTATTACATACAATTTTTATTATTTATGTTCGGTGGAAGTAAGCGAGCAGATTTTGTGGTAATTGAGCAAATCAAAATTATTGAACCGGCCCAATTGAATTTACCGACTGAATCAAAGGCACTATTTGTGGTGAATGGTTTGTATCTCCAGTCAGTTTGACGATTTGTGTTTTGGAGAACTATTTACTCTCATTTCTTTATTTCATTATTATATTATTAAATTTATGATACCATTTACACCATTATTTTATACTGGAACATCGAGCAAGGGACTTGATTTGCTTTCATTACCATTTGCTGGTTATTTTCGCTTTTGTTTGTTTCAGTTTCTATTGTTAGAGTTGACCAATTTTAAGGTATTGTAACCATTTATTATTACGATTGAATATTTTTATTGTGTTTACGATTAGTGAAATTTTATTGTTCGTGTATTATTTTTTACCATGTCAAATTTAAATTATTTAGTGGATGTTCTACGTAGTGACGAGTTATTAGTAGAGTTAAGTTTTAGAAATGTTAATCATGCGGAAAGGTTAATCGTTGATGAGAAACGTAAATTATTAAGACGTAAATTAAATTTAGAAAGGATTAATCCAAATTTATTTGATTCATATAAGAAATTTGAAGTAAACCAAACCTTAGAACTGGAATTATTACAAGAAAAACTTCATAACATACAATCTTTAATACATTTATATAAAATTAAGCCTTTGAAAGGAGAATACCTTAAACTCGTTTACTGCATATTTTGAAACGTTTAAATTACATCACTTTTGATAATGAATTTTTGTATTTACACGATCAATTATTGACTTTATGTAACGAATCTTTAGAATTAATTGAATCTATTTAACGAAAACTTTGAATTGAATAATGAGTTACCGTATTTAGACACTTCTAATATTTCTATGTCACCTAACGACAATGTTAATACTTCAGTTAGTATTCCTGCTGAAGATTTTTCCAAATTAATTAAAAATTTACAAATTTCTAAAAGTTCTGTACCTGTTTATAAATTAAATTTAAAAAAAATGGTAGTGAGAAAGAAGTTTTTACATTTATTCAAAGATGTGAGGAGTTAATGATTGCTCGAAATCTTTCAAAGTCGGAGATGCTTTTATCTGGTGTTGATTTATTTGCAGGGAAAGGTTTAATTTGGTATAGGGCGGTTAAACCATTTATTCAGACATGGGATCAACTTATTTCCAAATTAAAGAGTGACTTTTTACCCGAAGGACATGACGAAGTTTTGTTGAATGATATTAAGAATAGAAAACAGGCTTTTGATGAAATTCCGACCCTTTTTATTTCCGAAATGGTTAATTTATTTTCACAATTAGACAGTCCTCCTTCGGAGAGTGAACAATTAAAAATTATTATGAAAAATTTACAACCTTGGTTTGCTACTAAGTTAGCTCTTAGTAATGTTAATGATATTTTCCATCTAGTTGAGTTATGTAAAAAATTACAGCAAGTGAAAGCTCAGAATTCCAAATTCAAATTTAATTCTTGTTCAGATTCACAGAGACAATCTGAATACAAACCTTCTTCTTCTACATTGAAACAAAATATTAAACCTAAAGTCAATTTTTCTGGTACTAAACCAAGAAATTTAAATTCAACTTTTAATAATTCAAATATTAATACAGCTAAGTCTTCAACAACATGTTTTAAATGTAAATAGTTGGGTCATACCTACCACACCTGTGATAAAGGTGATGATAAAATCTTTTGCTTTAAATGTGGTTATTCCGATGTTACCTTTACTAATTGTCCGAAGTGTAAATTTTCAAAAAACTTGTAATTGAGAAGTGTTCTGTTAGTCGACACATTCCTTATGATTTTTCAGAGGCTGACAAGCATGTTTTCAAAGAATGGTTGGTTACAGTTAAGAAATTTTATGGAACTCCAAAAATTTGTTCCAAATTTGTTGAAAAGAATAATGATATTAGACCTTTTATTAATGTGAAGATTTTTAATGAAAATTTTGTTGCTTTGTTAGTTAGTGGAGCTACCGTTACAATTTTAGGTAAGCCTGCTTTGTATTTAATTGATAAATATGATTTAGAATTAAATAGGAATTCACCTTTTTCAACATTGATTATTGTTGATGGTTCTTTTCAATCCATTTTGGGAAGTGTTGATTTATCTTTGACTGTTAATGGTATTACTAAAACTATTTCTGTTATTATTTCTGAATCTATTACTACTGCTATTACTTTGGGAGGAGATTTTTGTCATTTATTTGAAATTAAAGCTGATTTTAGTGAAAATTCTTTTGTTGCAAACTCTGCGGAGACAACTTTTTCAATGATTAAGAGTATTGATGATCTTAATAATGATCAAGTTTTTGAATTAAATCAAGTTATTGACCTTTTGAAAACCTTATCAAATTCCAAATTAGGCAAAACAAATAAAGTTTTTCATTCTATTAATACTGGTGATGCAGTACCAATTAAACAATGTTATTTTCCATTATCTCCTAGTATGTTGGAGCATGCGAACAGAGAAATTGATATGTTAGAGCAAGGAATTATTAAACCCAGTTCTTCTCCTTGGAATTCTCCAATGGTTTTGGTTAAAAGAAGTCAGGCGAATTTAGAGTTTGTTTTGATGCGAAGAGATTAAATTCTATTACAAAGAAATATACTTACCCTTTACCATTTTTAAATGATATTTTGGATAAATTAAGAGATGCTCGTTATTTAACTTCAATTGATTTAAAGAAAGCTTTTTGGCAAATTCCTTTAGACCCTGAGAGTTGTGAAAAGACTGCTTTTACTGTTCCACGTAGAGGATTATTTGAGTATACTGTTATGCTCATGGGACTTACGAACGTACACAGTACATTACAACGATTTATGGATTCAATTTTAGGACATGATTTATCCCAATCAGTTTTTGTTTATTTAGACGATGTTATTATTTTTTCAAGTACATTTAAGGAACACATTGCTATTTTAAGGGAAGTTTTCAAAAGGCTTAATGATACCAATTTAAATATTAATTTAGATAAATGTGAATTTTGTAAACCTCAATTATCATATTTAGGTTTTGTTATTGATAAGAATGGTCTTCATACCGATCCTTCAAAGGTGGAAGCTATTACTAAATTTCCTCAACCACATACCTTTACAGAAGTTAAACGTTTTATTGGAATGTGTATAGACGTTTCATTCATGATTTTTCCACAATTTTGGCCCCGATTAATAATTTATTGAAAGGTAAGAAGAAATCTCAGAAAGTTTTATGGAATACCGAAGCGAATGATTCATTTTTAAAAATTAAATCTTTATTAGTTGATGCTCCTATCTTAGCGAGCCCTGATTTTTCTAAAAAATTTAGGTACAATGTGATGCATCCAATTGTGGTGTTGGATGTGTTTTAACACAAGGTGACGGAGAGGATGAAGTTGTCATTGTTTATGGTTCTCCTACTTTAAATAAGGACGAGAAAAATTATTCAATTACAGAACGTGAGTTACTTGCAGTTATTTTTGGAATTCAAAAGTTTAGACCTTATATTGAAGGTACTCATTTTAAAGTTATTACTGATCATCATTCACTTATTTGGATTAATAATTTAAAAGATCCTTCAGGTCGATTAGCCAGATGGAGTGTTAAACTTCAACAATTTGATTTTGAAGTTATTCATCGAAAAGGTAAATTAAATGTTCCTGATGCACTTTCTAGAACCCCTTTGGAAGTTAGTTGTCTAGAATTTTCTGTTGTACATTTAGACGATTGGTACAAGAAAATGTTAGCCAACGTTTCTAAAAATCCTGAATTATTTCCTGATTGGAGAGTTGAAGATAATAAACTCTACAAATTTATTTCAAATGATTTAAACATCGAATCCAATTTAGTGGAATGGAAATTAGTTGTTCCGAAATCTTTAAGGAAAGATATTTTACAGAAATTTTTTTAAAACTTTTTCAAAAATTAAAGAATTTTATTATTGGCCAAAAATGAAGTCAGACATTTCCAAATATATTAGAAATTGCAATATTTGTAACCGAAGCAAGTCATCACAATTTAATCATTATGGTTTTATGGGTAAAGAAAAAAATGTTTCTTATCCTTTTCAATGTATTTCTATTGATTTAGTGGGTCCTTTTCCTAGATCGAAGACTGGTAACACAGTTTTATTAGTTATTTGTGATTGGTTTATTAAATTTACTTTGATTCACCCTATGCGCAGTGCTACTGCTAAAGGTATTTGTCAGTATATTGAAAATTATGTATTTCTAGTTTACGGTGTTCCCCAAATTTGTATGGTGGGTAACGGTCCTCAATTTAAAAGTGCACAATTTAAAAATTTAATGAGTTCTTACAACGTTCAACCAATTTGGTTTAATGCAAGTTATCACCCCCAAGTAAATTTTGTGGAGAGTTAATAAAGTAGTAGGTACTGCGATTAGGTCTCATATTAAAGATGATCACAAGGAATGGGATGCTGAAATTCACAAAATTGCCCATGCTATTCTTAACGCTGTACATGAGTCTACGAAATTTCACCTTCCTTTTTGGCGTTTGGTCGGACAGTTCCAATTTCTGGAGACTTCTATGGTCGACTAAAGGATTTTAAAGAGGATGATTTATTTATTACTCACCATGAACAATTAGTTCAAGATTTAAATGAACTTTCACCAGTTTTTAAACATGTTAAACAAAATTTACATGCAGCTTACGAAAGAAATTCAAAATCTTACAATTTGCGACGGCGTCCATTAAAATTAAATGTTGGCGATTTAGTTTGGAAAAAGAATTTTACTTTATCTGATGCGACTAAGAATTATAGTCAAAAGTTAGCTCCAAAATTTATTGAAGCGAAAGTTATTGAGGTGTTAGGTCCAACTACGTACCGATTGGCCACCCCTTTTGATAATAAACCATTAGGTGTTTTTCATGTTAAAGATTTAAAACCCTATTAGTTCTTATTTTTTCTTATTCTTTCTTATTATTTTTCTATTTTAGCATTTTTGAGATTCTTACATTCTGGTTTTCTTATTTACATTTTTATTATTTTGATAATTTTTTAAAGTAATTTTATTTTTTGTGCTTATTTCGCACATTACTTTATTTTATTTTATATTTTTGTGGCTTTGCAAACCACTTATTTTATTTTTGCTACATTTGTTTAGCATGATGGTTGATATTTAGATCACATTGTGCGTTTGTTTTGCCGATTTTTGGGACATTAGTTCTCGGGCAAATTATCTTCTTTTATTGGATTTACAATTTTCTATTGTTACAATAGTAAAATTTAAGATAACCATTTTGAGTTTACCTCTGATCGTTTATTTAACTCTTAACTGTTGATAAGAAAACTGGTAATGCTTGTATACATTTTTATTTTTTATTTGATTTAGTTATTTTAGTGTCCCTGAAATTGTTTTCGAAATTCTAGCTTTTGACTATTCCTGATTTGTCTAGCGTTCTATTATTGGACGGTGCTTGAGGACTTCGGTTCGCCTCGTGTCAACCTCGATTAGTTCACTTCCTGATTATGACGTTTTGGTAGTTTTAGGGGGGGGGGGTTGTTGTGTTCGTAAGACTGCATCATCCTTCTCTTTGCTACCTCACCTAGATTTCGATTTTTTACGAAACGTGCGTGTTAGTTAGGGGTATGTTTAGTCTTGGACGACGACTGTGGATCAACATGAAACCTAAATCTCGTGAAGGGCCTCTCTTGTTCTCCACGACGAAGCATCCTAAGCTAATTTGCCATGGAAATAGTCGTATCTTGGATTTACCGATTTTGACTCACCGAACGTGATTGTGGTGGTTGTGTGTGATGTAGCTAGGAGGCTAGGTTTGAGATCACCGGGGTAGGGTAATGGAACCGCTCTCTCTCGGCCTCAAGTCTCGCGATTATTTTTTATGGTTTGTCCGGAAGGATTTTTTTAGACTCTCGAGTGGAGAGGCATTTTGCCGTGATTTTTATCGTTGTACCGAAAACTGTTCCCGGGTTCCCCGCCCGCTGACCCTTCAGGTCATGGTTGGTTTCCGTTCTCTTTTTACCTTAGATTCAATTTTTTTTACCTGTTTCTCATTTTGCTCCTCTGATGTGGTTTGCTTCACAAACCTCACCAGCTAAAGTTTTTACTTTATTTTAGGGTTCGGGTCCTTTATTCTCGAGTAGTGGCGTGTGCGGGTGGTAGCGCGCCATTAGCTTTTATGGTGTTGCGAGGGGTTTTTCCTGACCAACATCACCGTATTCTTCGTACTTCTTCGTACATTTTCTTTTTATTTTCATTTACATTTTATTTTGGTATTACTGTTTACATTTTACTTGAATTTTAATTTGCTTAACATTTTTTATTTTCTTAATTTTACTAAATTCATTTATTAGCTTAGTGTTTGGAATCTCCGCTTTGGTGATCTCCGAGTCCAAATTTTAGGAGGGGGTGTGTAACATCCCTTTTTTGAGTTGTTTTAAAATATACCTTAATTTAAGGTCTTTCATTCATTTAGTTGTAAATATAAGAAAAAAGATTTTAATTATTGAAATATAGGTATGAGATAGGCAACTTAGTTTGCATATCTTCATAGTGCATATTTTCGTAAAGGTTTATATTCCCACCATAAATTATTGTCTTCTGATCATTTGATTTGCGCAACGCGTCATCATGATCATCTGACATGATCTAACTTCCTAAGCCTCCATTCTTTTCACTCCCTGATGAACGTTAAGAGAAGCAGAAAGTTTTTTTTTGGGTTTTCCCTAAATTTTGTGTGAAAGTGCCATTAATTTAATCGTAAGATATCTTTTAACTTGTTATACTAAAAATTAAAACATTTGCTCTTTTCAGGCCCTTTTTTTACTGCATTTTTATTTTTTTTTGATTTACAATTTAATTACATTTTAAGTACGCATTTAATTTTATTGTTGCGTATGCTTTCATGCATTCAAAACTTCAAAATAATGCAATAAATATTGGATTCAAAATTTCAAGAAGAAAATTTATAAGGATAATTCCATTTTTTTGGGTGTGGTTTATACGTAAAACATTATTTCAAGAAATTGCGCAATAATGATGCGAGGATGACATCACCTTGGTTGACCGTTTCGTAAACATTTAGATACCAGAGGGTATTAAAAAATTTGTGTACAAAAATTTTACAAAGGTATTTATGTAATGATTTTTTCAATTTAAGCATAGTTTTAGATATATTTTATTTAATCATATCTCATATTAACTGTCAATAAACATAATTGTATATTTTTATTTTTTTACATTTTGATAAAATTTTTATTGTTAACAAACTCGGTTTAGTTGTTCCGAGATAATTAGAAAAATAACTTGGCGTCCGAGATCATTTTATTAGTATTACATACAATTTTTTTATTATTTTTGTTCGGTGGAAGTAAGCGAGCAGATTCTGTGGTAATTGAGCAAATCAAAATTATTGAACCGGCCCAATTGATATTACCGACTGAATCAAAGGCACTATTTGTGGTGAATGGTTTGTATCTCCAGTCAGTTTGACGATTTGTGTTTTGGAGAACTATTTACTCTCATTTCTTTATTTCATTATTATATTATTAAATTTATTATACCATTTACACCATTATTTTATAAGGGCTTTCACTTTGCTTTGGTTCATGCGAAAGACTATAGTACAGTATTTGTAGCCAGCTCCCTTGACGTATAAATGTATCTATGGATTAAAAATGTTTTAAATAAATTGAATAATTTTTTTACTATACAATTTTAACGTTTTTATAGTATAAAATATTGAAACTTTGGTTACGCTAATATAGCTTACATTTCCATTTCCATTTATTCATTAAGGATTATAAACTTTTACTTAATTCACTTAGAAGGTACTAAACTTATAACGGTATCATGCGATAGCGATAAATGTGAACTTAATGTGAAGTTATCTGTCAAACTTTATTATAAAACACGCAGTAATAAACTTAACAACACCATAAAACAAATAGGCAATTATATAAAATTACATCACATTTAGCTCATCCGAAATTGTGGATTCTATTATTACAAAGTTCGAATGTAATGTAGTAATTTTGAGCATCACTGGTTTTATGTGTCTCAAAATGGGACTATCAGCAGTCTACATCGAATAAACCACCAGATTTACTTTTCTTTTACTAGGATTTCATTAGTTTTAAACGAGAAGAAACAAATCATTGCGTTTGTACAAATGAGAACCTTTAGTATTTCCTTTAATATTTACATTCAATTTACCTTAGGGAGTTACACGTTAACGTATGAGTAGAACTTAACTTGAATTATAAATGATCAAAACTTTATAATAAAAACTTAAGTGTTTTACTTGAAACGTTCAATTGAAAGCGAAACAGGCAGCAATTACAAAGATGGCAGTTGTAATTGAAGTAAGCCTTTCCTCGGGTTCTAATTACGAGTGACTGGTTTCGATTAGCATAATTAGGGATGCTGTGCGTTCCTTATCGCCATTTTAACCCTATGTCACCCAGAAACTTGCCTTGTGTGTTTGACACGTACTATAACCATCCTTTAAATCATCTAATCACGATAGAATAACTATCCGTATACATATTTATTTATACATGTTGTTTCATTATTAGCTGTTAATTTAATTTTCCACCATTGAATGTATGCCCTATTGAGATAATAAATTTTTTTCGTAAGAGAATATGGTAACAAGCAAAGTTGTATAAAATACAAAAGATCTCAGTACCCAAAACGTGTATCAAAAAGATAAATAATATACTATTAACTTGTATGCATTGTAATACTTAAATACTCAAATTTGTATATAAGAAGGGCGCAGTATCAAACACCGCATCTACCAAAGAAGTACACAACAAAAAGACAACCGAAGTCATGCAAATAAAAGTATTGCTTATCATACGAGTACAAGTGGTATGTCATAGTAAAAACGAATTTCATAAGACAGATTTGTATCGCATGTGTTCAAGTTCTGGAAATGTGCCGCATAGCTTCGAGTTTTTTAAACGATGATAGCAATAAGCGGAATAAACAAGAAAGTTTTCTTACTACATATTCTATTAATTAAATTGGTATGAAGTGACTACCAATTAAATACGAATAATGGAGTTATATCAATCAGTAATGTAACACAGATACTTTTTGAAGAATTGATTAAAATAACCTAAGGTGGGAAAATTTATTTAAGTGGATTAATTCAATTTTTTTTTAACTATTGATAGTTTGTTAAAAACTTTACATGTTAGCTCTATAAAGACCAAAACACTCAGCACGACTAATTGCTCATTATAAATCTGAAATTAACGTTATAGTGCAAATTTCTAGAATATAATTCAAAAATTAACAGACAATTTAAATATATTTTATATTTAATCACAACTCATTGTTTCCTAAACTAATATGTTCCCTTAGTTCCCCCAGCTTTAAAACAGTACAAAAAAAAGAAACATTCTTACTAAATAAATGGTATTGGTTGAGTAATTTTCGATGGAGAGTAAAACCAACAAAATGTATTATAAACCTAAAAATATATAATTTAAAAATAATTACGATTTCCAGTTTAATTAATTAAACTTAATGAAAAATCTAAATTTGTATGTGGGTCTTATGACACAACAATTAATTTTGTTGACATTTACATCCGGGACCATGTCGTATGTAACTAATGTTGTTATTGTTGATGTCACTATTGCCAACAGGAAAAATCATTTGTAGTAAATGTGATGGACACGTTAATTTCTTTCTTCAGGATATACTTTTTCACTTTGTGACAAGAAGAAATAATTTAAACTTAATGATTAAGATTAATTTTATACACCTTTAGTAAGATAATACCAATGACTTCCATTAATTTCTTTAACAATAGACAGAAACACGAAATTAAAGAAAAAGTGATTTAGGTTTGTATACACACAACATTAAAGCATTAACCACTAGTTACTACTGTAATCGTCAAGAATAAAATTGATAATTGGGTTTATTTTATAATTCACCACACTTAATATTAGGTTGTCATTCGAGTAATAACTAAAAGTAATAGGTGCATAAGTATACTGTACACAATTTGCAGTAATTTGCGCATTACATTATAATTTTCAATATTCAAATGGAAGAGATTCTTGCAAATTGAATGTTCCTGTAATTTTAAAATGAAGATATACTGTGAAAAAGCAATATGTTTTAGAGTTGTTTTATTCATTTGTATAATCTTATACGAAAGTGTAGTTTTGATTGGCATATATTTTATAATTAGCTTAACCTTCACAAAGAATTTAAGCGGAAGGAAAACACATGCAATAGCAAATACATTGAAAAGAAATGCTGCTATGCGCACTTTCTGTCTTCCATTTCATCTCAAATTTGAGTGCTTGTAGGAAATTTTGCTCAAGTAAATTCGCCTCCAAAAACTCGCCTCTGCAATATTTGCTTCAATCATATTCGCCCCCAAAAATACGCCCTCGGAGTATTCGCCCCCGAAAAATTCGCCCCGGAGGCTTTGTTATTTTTGTTCAATTTTACTTTAAATTAACAAAAACCAATTAAAGGGCTCTACAAGCCTTTAAACGCGTTTTAGTCATGCAACGAACATTAAAAATGAAGAAACTACAGCATTTTAGGATTAAAGTAAGTGTTCAAATGAGAAACCGTTTTCTCGCGCGCACAGCGTATTTCCACTACTTCATAGGATTATCTTATCATTTGTGGAGCGAGACTGTTAACAGCTTCTATAACAGCTTGTCGTAATTCCTTTGTGGTGTCATAGAACCTATAGTATACTTGATTTTTGAGGTGGCTCCACACAAAAAAATCAAGAGGTGTTATATCAAGGGATCTCGTAGGTCATCCTACTGGTCCCAGGTTGCCTATCTACATGTTCGGAAATTCGTTAAGAAGAAGTTCGTGATAATTTGTCCATTATGTGGCGAAGCGCCGTCTTGTTGAAAAATCATGTTTTGCAGGGCAGCTGGTTCAAATATTCTGTATTATAGGTGTTTGTAACCGTGGTTTCATATTAGTTGAGTTGATCGGACTATGTCCATCGTTTTTGTTTTTTGAGCGCGACGCTTTGGAAGCGTACTTTGCTTCCGTCATCAGGGTTAGTTCTGAAAAGGACTGTTTTCGCACTTGAGTCGAATTCATATGTTATGATTTTTTTCCCAAGCACTTGACTACTCTCAGATTCGAACTTGGTACCTTTCACTTACAAGCCTGACCTTTATCGCTGAGCCACTGAGTAAACCAATATACATTTTTTATAACTTATATATTTATTCAACTTTTTCGTGGTTGCGCAGTAGCTTATTGCGCATGTTGCGCCGTAACTGATTGCGCTAAGCTCTTCACGCATTATTGGAATCCATCTAGGTTTCATTTCCACACTAGCTTGCCTTATTGGATTTTATGTTTGCACTAGCAGAAAATCCAATAACTTGACGAACTAGTCGTGGATTTACATCTGACCAAAAAACGATATTCTTGCAATTAAACAGCCTACAGTTCGTAAATAGGCTCTTACCAGACCAAAGGACTATTAAGGAAAAGATATTTTTTTTCGAATAAACCACTGACAAAGTGCCATTCTTCTAATTTCATCGCCATTTTGGAGATATGAGTGATATTTATAACGGTGTACAATGCTAACCGCCGTTGGCCGAGCGATGCCTGTGATTTGTCTAATTTAACGTAAAAACGTACGATGTATCTCAACCACGCTTTGCACAAGTAAATTTTTTTAATTTTCGTCTGAATTTTTGTTCCTTATCTTTTCAAAACTTCTGTAAGCTACAAGATTGTCCTTCAGACGCCTAAATATAGCTCTGCCAGGTTGCCGTCTTTCTGGACATTTATTTAAATCCACTTGTTCAGCTTGAGCGTCATTTCTGCGACAAAGAAAAAAACCCTCCAACATATCATACTTTACACTATTTATAGATTGATTCATTTTATGATACTCACAATTTATTAACCGCATACACTGAACACTGACAATAAATTTTGCTTTGACAGTTAGATAATTAAAACAAAGTTAGTAAAACTAATCCTACTGTGAGAGAATTGAAAAAAATATCAAAGTCCTTGAAATCTTAATTTTGTTATTTTTCAATATTTATCTTGACCGAACATACATATGTTTGAAGAGCATTTTTAATGAGGACCAAAAATTCAATATAGAGCCCATAAAAAAAAACAAAGGCTGACTTTGGTCGCTCACAATATAGCAGGCGTAGAATTTATTGATACCATTTTAAAAATCGCCGTATGTGTCCTCTTATTTATATCTTCCAAATTTGATGCTGCTTCCAAAAAAAAACACTTTTTTGCTTATCACCCTCTATCTATGTAACGGTATCGATTTAAAATAAAATAAAAATATTTTTTTTTGGGCAAACAAATATGTAACTTTCCTTCCATTTAAATGACTTGTATCTACACCGGTTTCCAATATCCCTCGTCTTGTACTGGACACACTATATATATATATATATATATATATATATATATATATATATGTATGTATATATCTGAATATAAAGACAATCCTAATATTTGTGTTATGCTGCGGACGGATAATAGGTACTGTATTTGGGTTGTTGTTATGGGAAGGGTTTTGGGGAGTGTTGGTAAGTGTTTGATGGTTATTGGTATTATTTGGTTTAATTCGTCTTATTATGGGATTCCATATTGGTGATATTCTAGACCCCACACACACACGCACACGCACACGCACAAGCACACCCACACGCACACGCACACGCACACGCACACGCACACGCACACGCACACGCACACGCACACGCACACGCACACGCACACGCACACGCACACGCA
>JARFJB010001181.1:295000-347500 GCA_036346205.1 Vesta saturnalis | reverse complement strand
CAGCAAAATATTTTCTCACGATGATGATAGCTTAGCTATTGAAAGACTAATGGTGTATAATCGGCGCGGTAGTGTAATATTTGCGGTCAAACATAGTCTAACATGTTCATATTTTCACTTTTTCAAATCAACCAGTTACAAATCAAAATTGTCTGCATCTTCATATACATAAGCAGACAAGTTGATATTTTTATTAAAATGAACGTAGTGGTATAATTATGGAATTTTGGTTTAAACGTTTTTTATCAAGTAAATATGGTTAAATAACAATTTTCACGATTAATATCAATAGTAACTTTAAAAAGTTAGATCAAATCTATAAATTAAATTTAAAATTAAATAAACTTTATGTCATATTGTATACCAAGCTACTTTGTAAAACAGAATTTTTGAAGAGTTGTTGAATTATTTTAATGGACGCAAATGGTAATAGCTTTCTTTGAAAAATAAATGTATGAATGTTGCATAAAGCTTTTACAAAATTGTAAATTCAACAATTACTATATACACGTAAAAAAATTATTTTAAATACGAAATAGTATATTACGATATAAAATCGGTAAGTACGTTACAACAGGGCAATAAAAAAGTAAAAACGAAATGTTTCCTTTTTGTCTTTGCAATGATGTTTAAGATGCTTAATAAAAATATTTGATATTTGTGACATACTCGAAAATTGATATCTGTAGTGGAACTAAAGGATTGTTTACAGTATATAATGATACTTGTCGGTACACTCATGGTGTAAAGAGACCAGGTGTAGCAATCCCAAAGATGCTCTTGTAGTCATTTTCTCCGACCAATCAGAAATTTATCCAAAATACAAAAAGCAAAATGGCATCTTCCTTTACAAGTCATTAATCGATATAGAAATTGATTTTTTTTTGTCAATTTATTAAGAATTGTATATTTTTATTAGCTTATGATTATTATAATTTTGTATTATATATTATAACTTTTTTTAATTTTTCGTCAGTGTGACTAATTCTGCATTTGAATATGGCGCTACATTGTGGATAAAAATTTGATTGGCTGTCGTCTGTTCTCCGGCCGGCTATTATGCGCAATGCTACACCTGGTCTTTTTACATCACGGGTACACCTGCCAAGTCAAACAGGAGGTACGAAAACACCTACAGTTAAATAAAATAATGATATAATCAATGTAAATGTACACAAAAATTAAATTTGGAAGATGTAAGGATATATTGAGGAATTGCGCATTATCGTCAACTTAGCTTGTATTAGATAACATTTAGTCATTCCAGGTGAATAAAATTCCTAATTTTGGTTAATAAATTAATAAAAAAAATAAAATAATAAAGAAAGAAGTGTTTACGCCCCTGCGAAAGTGCTACGCGTTGATATCAGTAGAATTTTGAAATACGCAACAGATGGTAGCACATATGTATATCGAAAATTTTGACACAAATTATAAAAGATTACTTTGACGTTAGATGCATAAGAAAACTTAGGTCTTGCTGAGTAAAATCCTAGTTTCATGAATAACATAGTTTTTTAAGTATACTTTTGTCATTAAAGTATTGAGTCTTTACCGCGTAGATTTTATTGAATATAAAAGTTAATGGAAATAGATATTATCGAACGTATTTCGTTCAATAAAAAATATTTCTTATGCATGTATAATCAAAGTGACGCATTTGATTTTTGACTTAACTTTAATGTGTTAGACTTTTCAAACTACGATTTTTAAATCTTTTTTATTCGTTGATAGGTTTACCTTTTACAAAAAATTAAAGAGATGAAAGTTTTTTCACAGCGTCCTGGATGGTAGTGGAAAAACTCAAATCATGTTTTTTCTTAATTTTGACTCATCCTGTGTGGTAATCATGCAATGGTATAGAAATTGCTTACACTCTACATGAAGGACGCTTCTTTTACGAGCATATTGTTTTTTTCATTGATTTATCTCTAAATTTGTCCGAATTACAGTGTTTTGCTGAAACCTTGCATATTACTAACTTTCTGAATTGATCAAGAAACAGTTTTTAATTAAATAAACTAATACGAATTTTAAGAAACATCTTTATTAAACACAAAATTATAACACAGATAACTGTGTCCTCTAGCAACTCTAAGAGTTTCTATTCTACGCGACGTCTTGGAAATTAAGTTTCTTATCGTTTCCATTGGTACACGATCCCATTCTTCCACTAATGCATCCACCATTTTTGCGAGACTCTCCGGAGTCTCTCACGAGAACGTACCCTTCTCCCTAATTCATCCCACAAATGTTTTATTGGGTTCATATCGGGACTTATGGCAGGCCACTGTAATGTGGTGATACCCATAGCTTTTAAGAAGTTTCGCACTATTGCAACGGTGTGTAGTCAGGCATTACCTTGCATCAATATAAAAGTATTGCCTACTAACTCTGCATGAGGTGAGACATACTACTGTAAAATGTCAATGTATATTTGGGCTGTCATCGACACCTCACCGGAAAAACATGAAGGGGTGTTCTCCCATTCATTGAAATCCCTCCCCACACAAAAAACGACCCACCATTAAAACTTTCGGGTTCTGTTATTAAATTCTAATTAAACATTTCACCAACCCTCCTGCACATTTTCTTCCACCCACCATGTTAAGATAAAACCTTGACTCATCCGTAAATAAGACATTCGAGCATTCAGGAATATTTTATTCTCCATAATTTTCAACGAAATTTCTTCTGCAAGCCTAGCTTTTAAATTAACTTCTGGTAAATGTCTACGTACTGTCTGTTTACTTACTGTAACACCACGAATTTGGCGAAGCTCTTGCTGAACATTTACTGCAATATTTGACTGTAAAATTCATAATCTCAAGGATAAATTTTTTGAGAACGACCGGAACCCACTTTCTGAACAATGCTTCTTGATTGTTTGTACTTGAGGATTGCTCTAGAAGCAGTTGCTTCATGGACTCTCACTACACAAGCAGCGTAAATTTTACTACGCCCATCGTTTACTAAAGTAACTAATCTTACTACTTGTTCAGGATTTATTTGAGGGATTTTATGTAACTTTAGCCTCTAAAACTTTTTTCATTAATTAATGACACAACGATAAAGAGTTAAATATGGAGGCATACAACAAATTCATTGCTATGACAACGCAATTTTTTTTCAAAGGCAATGTGAGCTTACAATGAAATAAATCTGTAAGATAAATGTAAGCTTTCAGCAAAAATGCTGTACTTCGGAAAAATTTAAAGATAAATCAATGAATAAAACCAAATGTTCGTAAAAATGGTGTTTGATATAGAGTGTAAGCACTTTCTATACCATTGCTTGATTAACACACAGGGCTAGTCAAAAATTTAGAAAAAAACAGGGTTCGAGTGTTTCCACTTCGATCCAGGAGGTTTTGAAAAATATTCCACCTCTTTAATTTTTTTGAACGTCAAAGGAATTGCTTATCAAGGAATAACAAATTTTAAAAATCGACCCACTGGTTTGAAAAATATGACATTACACAGTTAGGCCAAAATCAAGTGCACCCCTTCTTTTTGGAACTGACTGTATACACAAGTAGTAAAGATGCACTTTCCTCCATCACCTTTAATAGGACGATGATGCAATTAAAATGGGCGTGGATACGCCCCCTTTCACATCCTGGACCGTCCCATAGTATGCGCTCGAGTCTCGCTCCTTTTGGCCACGTTTTATCCCTAAATATTTTCTGATTTATTTTCATCCTCCATCTTACGGCTTTTTTGACTTGTAGAGTGGCCAATATGGAGGTGCATTTGGTCGTCCCCACTCCTCAGACACGCTTCCATTTCTAAGCCCTGCGCAGTCTGCATATAATTGGTTGACGCCCAGGTCACAGTTTGCATGCGATTGGCCGTTCTCTACAATATAGCTTGCATCTGGTTGGTATTCACCTATGCTATATGGTTGTACTACAACTTAGCTACATCTTGGTCTTCCTTTGCTCTATTAGGTTGGGCTTCGCTACGGCCTAATTTCAGACAGTTAGGGCCACATAAAGTCCTCCTTTCCCAACAGCTGGTCCCTGACTTATTTCGGTGTGCTTTTTGGCTTTACACCTGGGGTGCCCCTGTGGCTCCATTTTCGACATATTGGACTCCGCCAGATCCCTCATTTTTTTTCTATCAATAAATTTGAGTTAAAGAACTCGTCACAGTAAAGAGACATGTTTTTTTAAAATAAACAAATTATGAGTATACATTATGGCTCCAAAAGATATTCCAAACTGTGTGCTTAGCGTAGGCACAACATTTTAATCCAACGCGAATCTACAGCAGCTTACAGATTGATCTAGTCAAAATTTACAAAAACACAACATAATAATATTAAATAGAGCGAATTATTATTTTATGAACTATGTTAGAAAGAGGCTACATCTCAAATTATGGTTCTGTTTTAAACGACAAGAAACTTTATTCACAGTTAGATTGAACAAAACGCAAATGAGGATAGGTTAATTATTACAACAGGGAAACAATTAAAATAGATTAACAATTGAACAATTAAACAATGTTACGTATTTAACGGAATAATTAAAAAAATCCCAGTAGTAATTGCAGAAGTTTTAATTTTATTTCTATATTAATGAAAAACTACACTTCCTGTAACGATATTTATGTAATAAAACTACTCAAAGTGTTTTTAAAAAACAATTCAGATCTGAAAACAGGACTAAAGAAATCTAAGCATCGGTTACAGACAAAGCTAACAGCAATGTTTATCAATAGTTGAAAAGATTTATGTATACGGTAAACAAATTTATCTGATTTGTTTCCATGTTCCATTTTGGATTGTCGCCTGGGGCTCCACTGCGACCCCATTTGTAACAGTTAGGGCTCCTCCAGGGTCCCCATTTCTAACTGAAGGGGCACCGCCTGGGGCCACATCGTCGCCCAAGGCGGGAGTCTAAAATATTTACGAAAACAAGTCAGCTGTTAAAAAATGAGGTGAAACTACAGCTGTTGGAAAAGGAAGCCCAAGTGCAGTCCTAACTGTCGTAAATGGGGCAATAGAGAAGCCCAACCGGATGGAAAAATAGGGGCCCAACTTGGAGCTAACTGTAGTACAACCATATGGAATTAGGCAAGACCAATCAGATGCAAACTATGGCGTGGGGGACCCCCAATCCGATGGAAGCTGTAGCGTGGGGGTCGACTAAACAGATGTAAGCTGGAGGTAGAGCTTAAAGTGGGGGTTGCGAAATGAGGTACAAGTGAGACATGGATTAGTAGTGGGGACGACCTCAGGCGCCACCGGTTTGCCTATCCCACAAGTCAAAAAGGCCATATTTAGAGGTAAAAGGATGAAACATGCGAAAAATTCTGGGGATAAAAATAAAACAGAAATGTCCTATTTAGGGGTATTAAAAATGGAACATGCCAAAAAGGCTCTAACCAAGGATGAAATCGTCACTCCCAATAGATTGTGACTCCAATCGATTAAGATTTTGGGGAAAAGTGTATTCATTCATTCAACTTACAGGAAAAAGAGTGCATCAGTTGCAAAATGCTATTTATAACATTCATTTTTCATCTAATATTGAATAATCAAAAAAAGTAAGTCTTATTTTCGTTTACACTTAAGCAATTTAAATATTGTAAAATTATACGTTTGACAATATTTTGATTTTGTTGTTTAAACATTATACAACACAACCTGGCCTGTTTTCCCTGTATAAAGCAATTTTAATAGAATTCTGTTTAAAGAGGTTAACCAAATTGATGTATAAATTAAGCACATCAATGCAAATTAAACTTTTTGATCGTTTCTTAAATATAAAACCATGGTTAAATCAATTGAACGTTTTACAAACGCACGTTCGATTTTCAACTAATTAAATTAATTTTTAAAGTTTACTTAGTTTCGTACGAAAAAATATTATAAGAAAAACATCTAAAATATAATTATTTTTACAAAAGTTGTCATACCTTTTGGTTAAAGGCGATGGTTTTACAAGGTGTTTTAGATACCACTTTGACCTTTAAGGGTTTTATTTATTTCATAGGTTAAAGTTTTCAAAATTCTGAAAACGTACAAATCTGCTGAAAACCCGACATCGGCTTTTTTTTCATGGAAACAATGCTTATGGGTACTTCGCGCACAAGAGTGTGAAAAAGTATACTATACATTCTCAATAACGTTCGATTCCGAAAAATGCCCAGTTTTGAGAATAAAATATTATTATATAGTTTTTTTAGTAGAATAAATATTGGGCGCAGAAATCTTAAGTCGTATGAAACCAGTAGAGGAGGCTAGTACTTCAAGTATAAGGTCAAACTAAAGCTTGTTCAGAATTTCCACGCTCTCTATCTTGTTGCTCCAGTTTGAATTTTCAATGTATAACATAGTGTAATTTCTTTAAATTATTACAGTTTGTAGCGGATTAAACAATTAAAAACGTTAGGCAATAAAACTCCACTTAAATTGTGGCAGTAAGTAGACTTGTTTATGTTAAAGCCTCTCCTTATGGACAAGAACTAAATATTGTGGATTTACGGTGGAACCCGTCAAATTCATAATATTTACTTTTCAATCATATTGTTTGCAAAATGATAAACGGGCATTATTTTAAGCAACGAGGTTTACATCATTTTAATTGTTTTTCAATATTCCTTTATTGGCAATCCTACTGTAATCTGTAGCTGGGAACTAGATCATTACTGAAACTAGCCGAGAATAATGAAACTAGCCGGGAATAATTATTACATACTTACCCCGAAAAGTATTGCATATCTGTGGTGAGGGGTGTGTAACTGTTATGAACCTCATAATAATTACAATTGTAACGTTTGCTACACTAAATATCTGGTTTCTACCACTTGTCACGTGCGCTGGTTTCACCCTCTCTGGAGGATACTAGAAAACTCGGTCAGTACGAATTTTATATTATCAGTGAAAATGAATGAATTATTAATTACTTGTACGGTGACGTGTTTTTGTATAATTAGGTTTTATTTTAACGGAGTGTGGTTGTATGGGGAAGTGTTACATGTGAGTATGGTTTATACTTTATACGTTTTTGTCAATACTTGGGTTATGATCGACCATGAGTTTTACCAATCTATAATTTATAAGATTGGGGAAGTGGAGTGTAATCAAATACTTAGCGATATATAGGGGTAGTTGGATTCGGGAAAGTATGGGTATAAATCTATGTTCTCGGAGCCTTCACCTCCAAACACTGTTTGCCTGTACGAGAAGTCACTTAAAGGTTAATAATTACTTTAGGAAGTGACTATACGCACGGGGTTTCTACCACCAGACATATAGCGTCGTCGATCTTTATAATTTGAACCTTTATGTCGGGGCCTTCACCTCCAAACCTTAACGATTCAACCTATAAATTATTTAAGATGCTTTTCACTATTGTGGTAGGGTGTGGTTATTAATTTAGGTCATTCGTGCCCCTTGCTGGAAAATACGGGGTTAATCACCTACGGAAATTCCAATAAAGTGTACTTATAGCAACATTACACCCACAACTCGGGGCGGTTCTCAACTCATTCGCCTTAGGGGACTTTCCGCTAGGGCAGTCCGTGCGGGCGTGGGATTTTGATTGTACAATCGGTTTAAGCAGAATTTTAATGTTTCCAAGAAGTGATATTAACCCGAAAAAAATTTTTATACGGACAACGTTGAATGGTACGTGTAAGTTTTATACAGAATTGATTTACATTTGCAAACAAATTTTAATTGAATTGTGCATTTAATTTTTTCGCGGAGCACTTGAAGGTGTATCGTGGAACACCAGCGTTCCTCGGAACACGGTTTGAGAACCACTGAGTTATGCAACGTTAGGCTGTAATGAGGATCCTTGCGCGGTTTGTCACATACTATTATTCCACAAAAAGTAACACGTGAGGCGAAAAACATTCAAATTACATCGAAAATGGGACACAATGTATATCGCAACCAACTAGTACTAGGTGTTACGGCTAATGGATCAACCTTTTCTTTTAAAAGTTGTAGCAATGATATTTGCCGGTTAAAATGTAATACGCTGCTTTTTGCAAAATTTTGCTTGAAAAATGTTTGAGATCTAATCATTCAGGTTGAGGAGATTTCCATAAATTATTAAGTCGAAAGCGTTTACTATTTAGGAAAATTCACATTTTAATTGTCAAATAATAGTAGGCCTAGGGGTATATTTCCAGAAGGACATTAATTAACTAATTAATTAATTGGGGGACTTTGTCTAGTTCTAAACAAACTTGTTTTTTTTTCTCCTGTAATTTAGTCACTGACCCTAATAAACTCCCCTTCTCCGAGACATCCAGGAGGGCAGTCCGAACTTCGGTATCGAACGTAAGCCCCTTCCTAGCCTTAGATCCTTTGCGATTTTTATTGCACTCTAAAACAACTTAAAAAAAAAGAACTTTACCTTTTTCGCTTTCGCGCCGGGCACCGTTGTCTTCGCCGTTTCTGCGTTAGGATTGTCACTACTCCGCATACAGTCGACACAAAGAAGCGGATGCCGTCCAGGAAAGAAGCACTATAGCCAGCCAGGAGCCAAACCACCTAGAAGGACACCGGGAGAGTCACACGAGCAGCAGCAGCAAGAAACCACAACAGTTGAGAGGTATTAATTAATAAAGAATTTTAAAATAAATTTTTGTTTTCATTGTTTGTTTATTAATACTAACAAAACCCTCCATGCAATCGGACTCTCAACTTCCAAGCCTTAATTCAGCGGGGTATGAGGCTGCACCTCCGTGAGATAACAAAAACAATAATTTCTGACTTCCTGTTTCAAGTACCCGTACTAACCGAGCCTCCGGGCTACGGTCTCCTTAGCTCCTTTACCGCCGCCGAGTTTGCCGCCACCTAGACCCTCCAGACCACCTCTCTCCCTATCCTTTGCGGCAGCTGTCGCATCTCCTCCCACACTAGTGAGGGCATCCTCTATGTCTTCTATCGCCTCCTCCTGCGTTCCACCCGCAGTCAAAACCGTGCACCATCCCTTTAAAACACCGAACCCTTCTACTTCCCGTTCTCCTTTCAATCCAAAACCTAACCCTACCGCTAAACCCTCTCCTAAACCTTCCGCTACCTTTAATTCTACTTCCCGATATTGCGTCCGCAATGTACCCGCAAAATTCAACACACAAAAATCCTTTTTTCAAGCCCTCATCCCTCTCCGTCTCCCCTGGTTGAACGTAAAGCTCAACCACAACCGCACCTGCTTGTTGGAAACGAGCGAGGCCCTGCCAGTTACGATGCAGCGAACTATGCAGCATCACTTCGGCGAGCCTGCATTGACGCTGTCGCAGCTGTCAGGTCCCCGAACGTCCGCTCCCTCAACCAACCCCAACCCTAAACCCTTGTCCTTCTCCTGCGTCATCCGTGGTGTGGACAAGAAAATCCTTCCAGAAGAGATCCGGCAATCCATCGACCTCCCTAAAATCACGTAAGCGATCTAGATGATATCCAAACTAACAAACACGCCTACTTCCTTTATCCGACTAATTACCCCGTCGAAATCTACCCTCAACCACCTCCTTTATAACGGTGTCTATCTTTTTGGTAGACACTACCCCTGCGAACAATCCCGGATTCCTAACCCCACCCTCAAATATTGCTCCACTTGCACGCAGGTGGGGCATATTTCCGAGAAATGTCCTACCCGCATCCTCCATTGCCGCACCTGTGATGAAAGCCACAAAGCCTCGTCTTGTTCCCGCGTGAATACACCAAAGTGTAACAACTGCGGTGGACCTCACGCTACCTACTACTGTTCCTGCGCGACCCGTCGTGCGATTCCTACCACCGCGGCAGCGACTGCCGTACCCAAACCGCTCCCTCCTTCCACGTCGAATACCGAGGACGACGAAAAACCCGAACGACCCATTTCCATTTCCGATTTCATTGCCTCCCTTACCCTCACTCTAATGCAACTGTTTCCTGAGCGTAGGGCCGACATAGCGAAAGCTGTCGACATTACGTCCTGGGAATATTTGAATCGCTGTACCAGGGTCAACTTTGTTGGCAATAGTATAGCTATCACTACCCACAACATTCGATCCTAATCCTACACCCTAACCCCTCACCCCAATCCCTCTCCCTCACCTTAAGTACAATGGATGTAATAATAGGTACAATTAATGAGAGGGATGTCCGTCGGAAGCGCCCCCTCATTAAGAATCTATTAGCCACAAATCAAATACAAGTCGCGGCAATCACAGAAACAAAACTAACCAACCGTTGTACCCTTGACTTTGCCTCCTACAATTCATTTCTTCAATTTAGCGCCCACAATACTTTGCGTGGCACAGCTCTCGTAATCAAAAATTTATATCCTGCCATCCCTTATCCTCTTCCGCAGCACCTGCAGCATCTCGAATGTGTAGCTGCAACGGTGCACTTTCCCCTTTCCGTCACCTTTTTCTGTTATTACAATCCTCCAGAAGAAGCCATTTCCAATGACCTCCTAGACCACATCTCCGCCCAACCCAATGCTATCCTCCTAAGACATCTTAATGCCCGACATGTCCAATTCGGAGATTCCACGAACAATAGAAACGGTATCCGCCTAGCCCACAGTATTCTTACTTTACCACTGTTCCGGGTTAGGAACACCAATCCTGCTTTTGTTAGTCATCAAGGTGCCTCTATAATCGATCACATTATATGCACCGAGTCACTAATTCAGCGTATGTCCTCCGATTGCTACTTAGGTGAAACCGTCACATTGGACCACCCCCCTTCTCGATAAAACATCCCTCGGACCCGTCCCTCCCCTACCTTCAACTCACATTAACCGTAGAGATTTTCAAAACGCCGATTGGAATGTATTTTGCGAATACATCTCCAATAATCTTCAGGTGAACGATATCCACACTCCCAACGAAGTCGAGGGAGCGGTCACCGACTTAACTTCCCTTATCGGGGAAGCGGTCGAAGCCTCAATTCCCCAAAAATCAATTGATATCTTCCGCAAACCTCTCCCATAATACATTGTAAACCTGGTTAAAGGAAAGAGGCGAGTATATCGCGAATTTTTGAGACAAAGGGACCCCGCTCTCAAGACCAAATATACGAATATAACCGATTAAACGCCCTAATTCGGCGTGAAACCAACACTTACACAGAAAGAAAGTGGGTCCAGGCCACCTCAATCTCAACTATAGAGATGGCAAGAAGTTCTGGCACACCTACACTAAAAGGAAAACCAAACCCAAGTCCCACCTAACCGATCCTCAGGGCTTAATTTTTGCAGCGATCAAGACAAGGCCGAAATTTTTCGCCACCACCTACTTCACCTAACGATTCCTCGTTCGATGACGAGTTTAAAAATCGTCTAGAGCAAGACCTTGAGGATTTCAAAAACTCCGAATTACCCGAGAAAATTCTGGGTGATAATGATCCGCTTTTCAGCCCAATTACTCCCACTCAAACCCTCAACTACTTCCAAAAAGCAAAATATCCGCCCCCGGACATGACGGACTCAACAGACTTACACTGAGACACCTACCATCGCCAGCGATCAGACGCCTAACGTCCAATATAACAAATGCCTCTCCCTTTCGTACTTTCCGACGGTGTGGAAATCGCCTCGACCGTCATGATTCCCAAAAACTTCTCCGACCTGACAGAACCCTCATCCTACAAGCCCATTTCTCTCTTCAGCTGCCTAGGGAAATGGTTAGAGCAGATCCTAGCCCGAAGGCTGGGAGATCACATAGAATCCAATAACCTCTTACCCGACAGCCAGTTAGGCTTTCGACCTAATAGAACCTGTCAGGATCCATTGCTAAAACTCCTCACTGAAACGTCACGAGCATTTAACCACCGCTACTGTAACCTCGCCGTGTTCTTAGACATAAAGCAGGCCTTTGACAAAGTCTGGCATGCGGGTCTAGTTCACAAAATCCAAGCATTAGGTATCACCCCGAGGTCACGAAGCTCCTACTGTCGTATCTAACAGATAGGACGGTACTAGTTCGAGTGGGTTCATCCCTTTCACAGAATTTCACACCACAAACAGGCGTACCTCAGTGTTCTGCCTTAGCACTCATACTATACCTTGTCTTCGCCAATGATATCCCCATTGTAACAACGCCCGGAGTATCCCTGGCACAGTTTGCCGACGACACTGCCTTCTGGGCAGCTAATCGGTCAACCAAGAACGCCTCCGACAGTATCTCCAGTACCCTACGGAACTTCTTCAATCGAGTCACCATAAGCCCCACCAAAACTCAAGCCATTCTATTCCGGCACCAGAATTATACCCGACACAAATTACTCTCCAAAAACGATGTAAACATTTCCCTGCAAAGAACTCACAAAGAACTAAAATCCATAGCCTCATGTGAACGCCGAGTCCTACGGAGAATACACCGATTATACTATAGAATACCCAAGGAACTCACCATACAACACGCTAACATCACACCTATCATACAACGCCTCAAAACACTGCAAACAAACTACACACACCGTAGGATATTCGGAGAAACAGAAGCTACCAAAAACATCCTACGTATTCCACATACGCCCCTTACCCACATCCAATACCTAAAAACCCACAGGAGAAAACCGAAAAATAAATTCAAGCACTCTCCAACTATCCTGACCCAGAACATGAAAACTTCCCCGAAGAATTCGAAGAACTCCTTGATGACAACCACTGCAACGACCAAGGAATCGAGCCAATATACACCACGCACCCCATATACACACCACATATATACTCCCAATCCAAACAAAAATAATGTAATATTATATTAATAACTACCTTTTTTTTTTGCAACCACTTAGCACCACACACTACATTGTATGCACGTATACAATACACAAAACAATATAACCCCACTAACACACAAAAGACCCAGGACTGAAGAGGAAGTAGACTCCTGAACAGTCCACAGGAATAACGATTAAGGATAAGCAACACTAACAATAAGCATTCTAACTAATAAGCATACTAAAAAATATATTATGGCCGCTCTTGACAAAACTTGGCCAAAAGTTGTAAATTGAGCTAAGTCAATGTAGAGAAGGTGAAAAAAAAGTCGATTGCATAACCTTCTATACCTATATGTTTATGTAGGTTGAAAGTTAAAAATAGATATCTCGCTTATCTTTTAAAATTACTAAGGACTGTTTTATGTCATTTTAAAGCAAATTTCGGTCCCTTTGAAATAAAGTAAGCAATACGAGGAATGTTTTCAATTTCCGGAAAAACCGGAAGTTGTGTTTTCATCAGGATAATATTATTTCATTAGCGCAAATGAAAAAAGTTTATTTCCAAAATCCCAAGTTTGTAACCAAAATAGTTAGAAAGTTATAACAATATCAATATTAAATATTTGAAAATTCATATCTTCTACACTAGTAGTTTTAGAAAAATCAGGCTAGTTGCATTTATAAGAGCGGCTGGTTGTCTATAAAATATAAAAAAATAAAAAAAAATGCTTGGAGAGAATTTTGAATAAATCAATAACCTTTATCTAAATACGCATATTTATTTCTAAATATATATATATATATATATATATATTATATATATATATATATATATATATATATATATATATATATATATATATATATATATATATATATATATATATATATATATATATATATATGTGACTGTAACTGCGGCCGTATTCAATTTTGAAAGTTATAAAAATTGCAAAAATTACAATTCACACGAGTCATTGATGACCTGAATTTCAATGTTAAAATTCGAAAATTTGCCCCCAAAGTAACATCCTTATTTTAACCCCCTATAAACCTATTGCGTTTAAAAGCTTGTTTTGTCGATACAATTGCATCGTAGGCCTTCATTCCAAATTTCATCAAAACCGTCCGTATAGTTTCGGAGTCGTAAAACATCAAAATAACGCAACTTATTTTTTTCGATTGTTTTTCGACCGCAATACTTTATTGTTTAGAAAGAAAGTAAAAATACATAACGAGACAAGACTCTGGCGCACGGAACAATTTAGGAACTTATCATATTAAAGACGCTAGTCCAACACCTTACCAACTGTGTAAATGGCGTATGCTGTGGCAGGGTGGGTTTAATAATTGATTGGCTTCTTTTGATGTATTTGTCTTCATTGTTTTTCAATCAGTAAATTATTCTAAGTTTAATTTTGCGACATAACAACTAAAAGAGGTGTCTTTTATTATACAATGGACTTTGTAACCAAAATAAAATTCGGTTAAATTTGAATACGACTAATATTTTCGCATCTCATTTACTTTACGAGATGGGCAAATTTAAATGCTACCTTTTGAGCGGAGTGGGTCAGTAATAATGCATCCAACAGGGTAGCAACAAAGGTTTTAATACTCTCTGACATATTTTTCCAGAAAAATGCCACTCTTCCATTAAGCGTTCACGGACACACATATTGAACCATTTGCAGGGTGACTAACTCCAGGGACGTAAATCACGGAAGCTAACAGTAATCACTACGTACACCGTTGTACTAACACATTTGAGCCTTTCTCCCTAAATAATTAAGTACCAGCCCTTGCGATACAAATTTCTGCTTAATACACACCAACCTCATACTATATTTATTCTTCAAATAAGCTCTAAGGAAACAGTTGTGTTAAGAATAGTTTCTAAGGATAATAGTTTCCAATGAAATTTATTCGGAGATTAATATCTCGGCCCTTAGAACACACTTTTTGAAGGAAATAATGGCGATTAAAAAAATAATTTAGCCTTACATATTGTAATTTACGTGTATATCTAACATCCCCTGAGAATCTATATTACCATTATCTTGCACTTACATTTTTCGTAAGTTATGCAATAAACATGCAACTCAAACTATATTCATATAAAGTTACCGTATACACCTAAGCCAGACGAAGGCATTCTCATGAGATTTGCAAGTCTTTTTCTCAGCTCAAAAGGCGCAAAGGTGTTTACGAACCGTGACATCGAGAGTTTTGAATAATAAACTTGATCTTAAATTCTTTGTAGGTGATATCCCTAGAGCACACAGTCGTGAACATTTCATCTAAAACAAACATGATGCACTGAATAAATGCATTTGTTAATGTAAAACACTGAAACTTGACGAATCAGCAATTATTTTGTAAGAATACAACTTTTAAGTTATGTTGCAATTCAAAATCGTTTAGTGATATTCTATGGTATTTTGAGATAAAATATATAAAACCTTAACGATTTGAGAACTTAGAACTCTTTCATCCCAAAGCTTGTCGTTTTGTACAACTTCAATTTCCCAGACAGAAAGCTTTGAAGAAGTAATTTGCTTTGTTATATATTCCAAAAGTGTTTTTAAATCTACGCCTACGCAATTCGTTACTCCTTTTGTGAAAGGGTGTTAGCTTTTGATGTTTAGTAATTTTTTATTCCCGAATAAAGAATTATATCAGAAAGGAAAACTTTTTAGGACAAAATAAAGCAGCTTTTAAAAGATTAAACTTTAGCAAATGTTCGGTTTTTCGTACATAATTCCAAATGGCTTGCAAGTTACACTTGGTTACGCACATTAATAATTATTATATAAATTTCCAAATAATGGTAATATAGTAAAATACTTATCTTTTTTGGGTTTTTTAATGGTGTATTTTAAATTATACAATTTAAACGTTTCGATAACACTTACAGTTATCTTCGTCACTGGCAATATGTATTAAAATTATTAAAGATGTTGAAACAATTTTGTCAACGTTGAAAAATTAAAACATAAAAAAGATAAGTATTTTATTATGTGTAATAATGGTGAAAGTTTACATTTTCATAATGGTAATATAGAATTATTCTGTAGGTAACATTTTAATACTAGTGTTGCGTTATATAATTATTTCTTTCTAATTAAAACTAAAAATTATTATTGGCCATTTGTACGAAAATATCTAATAATAGTTCACAGCTTATGATAGATTCCAGAAAAATATGAAAACGAAAACTTTCACGATTATCCATAATTTTGTATTTTATTATTTAGTTTCAACAGACTAGATGAAAAATTTTAATGTCATGAGTCTTAAGCATGGTTTACAAAACCCTGCTTAATATTTCAGTGCCATCTTCGTTGTGTTTCCGATAATAAAATAGGAAAGCCGACTATAGAAACTAACTGCAACTGCGAAAAAACGAATTAAATATAAAATAATAACATTCAATGAACAGAATACTTACATTTTCTGTACAGAACGTGTATTTAAATGTGTTTCAAACGTTTCAATATCAACTGCGTTAGTAAAAAATAAAATGTGTTAATCAATGATAATTTAAACAAATTATTATTAATTTTAATTTTATTAAATACATAAATAAAAAGTTTATCTCGAGCAGGATTTGAACCTACTACTTTGCTAGAGTACCGCTCTAACCAACTGAGCTATCGAGATGCAAGCCCCAATCGATGTGAATTTTGTCTTTATGTATGTAAACTGATGTATATTCTAAATATTATGAGATTACACTCAAATTACTTATATTAATGGAATGTAAGCCTGCAACATCGCAACGATTCACACATACCAAAGCAACTTGACTAGTATTAAATTATTATAAGTTTTGTTTTGAACGAATAAGCTCAAAAGTAAACATGCAATTAAAAATTATTAATAATTTTAATTTTATTAAATACATGAATAAAAAGTTTACCTAGAGTAGGATTTGAACCTAAGACATGTACTTTGCTAGAGTACCGCTCTAACCAACTGCGCTATCGAGATACAAGCCCTAATACATATCAATTTTCTCTTTATGTATGTAGAACTGATGTAAATTCTAAATATTATGAGATTACAGTCAAATGACTTATATTAATGGTATGTGAGCATACAATATCGCAAGGATTCACACATACCTAAGCAACTTGACTAATGATAAACTATTATGTTTTGTTATGAACGAATAAGTTTAAAAGTAAGTATGTAATTAAAAATTATTATTAATTTTAATCTTATTAAACACGTAAATAAGTTTTTTACCTCGAGTAGCATTTGAACGTACGATGTGTACTTTGCTAGAGTACCGCTCTAACCAACTGAGCTATCATACATCAAATCCTACTCGAGGTAAACTTTTTATTTATGTATTTAATAAAATTAAAATTAATAATAATTTTTAATTACATATTTACTTTTGAACTTATTCGTTTATAACAAAACATAATAATATAATTTAAACTAGTTTATAAAATATGAAAACCCAAAGGATACGGCTGCTATAATAATTACATGCTCTTAAATTACAGAAAGATAAGTGTTTCTAATTATAAACCTAAATCAGTTTTCCTCCTTATAATCGTTTGATTTTTGATGATAGCGCCAGAGTAATAATTTCACAAAAATGTCATAACATTATCGAACTTTCAGTAACTAAAATACTTGCATATGGTTAAAATTATACATTATATTTTATACCTTACAGTGTATAATACAAAATGCCACAATACTTTTATTGTAATACAATAATACAGTTTTTTAGCGCCATAACACAATTATTTGAACCATTCTGCCCCAAATCAATATACTGGGATCTATACACTTACAACTTGAAAAACAGCTTCAAATCTGAACGTTGCTTTATATATTACTTCAGACGGAAGAGTAAAAGACTGTACTTCATATCCAGTGCGCCACCAAACCTCACTGGACTCCTAAACACTTATACGTTAAACATTTGTGTTAATTTTTGATGAAATTGTTCAAGATTTTAGAACAAATTTATGCAATATGAAACAAAAATCCAAACATAAGCCTGTTATTAATATAACAGTTTGATATACGTATAAAGCCATATACTTCAGACGAAAGGATATAAAACTGTACTTCATATCCAGTGGGGTGGCTCACTAAACCTCACTGGATTTCTAAACGCTTATACGTTAAACGTTGGTAACACATATTTCTCAAGTTTTTAATTTTTCCTTGCATTCGGTTTGAATTTTTCATTTTTATTAACCCTAAATGTTATTGATTGTTATTGTCTTAATTGTTTCATAAAGAAGAAGAAGTCTACTCGAGAGTGCTGAGTATTCATTGTTTTCTTCGCTTATTGCGGCTTTAAAAGTATACCATTCGTACAAGTTATCACGAACAGCTCGCCTTCCATCTTAGAGGTATGCGAATCTATTATTCTGTGGCTTTTTCTAATGACTTATTACAATTTTCAGCTTTGAACCTTCCGTTGAACTTTCATTTGAACTTTGCTTTGAACTTTCCGTTGTCCTCGCAGTTGTACTTACAGTTATTTTTGTTCTGGTACTGTCATAATTGCGACACCTATAACCTCCGTTCCTTTCTGCACCCTCCCTTAATACTACAATAAGAACAATTACTAGAATAACTCCTTGCTTTCACTAAAATGTTATTTATCTCAAACCTTATCTGAGATCCCTTTTTCCACTTCTTTTTTCTTTTTTTTTGTTTGCAATATTCTATAGTTATAATTGTTAAAAATAGTGTATTACTTTATCACTAAATTACTTACTTTTTCATTCGATTTTTAATTTAATTGTTGTGTAAATCGTTATTTTAACTACGGCCGTTTTGTAAACAACTGTCGGCCATATTTTTATCTTTTAATGTTTGTGACGTATTAACTATCAAACAAACATGCGCACAGTAGTTTAGCTTTAGATATTTTCCATATATTTTAAAATTTTAATTTGATATTTGTAATTAATTAATTTATTTTTTAACGTTCTCTTTCAAGTTTCTTAAAATAAATTTTTGTTAGGACATAACAAGTATTTTAAATTGGATTATCATTTAGCATATTAACTTTTTACGATTAAAAAAAACCTGCTTTACCTTAGGAAGGCCTTTCGAAATTAAACAGGGATCTATTTATCTGTAATTATAATTTTTTATAAAATTATCCTTTTCGTACTTTTAACGTTGTACGAAATAATTTTGTCTAAACTTGTGTTGTCGATATTTTCTTTTTATTTGGTTTTCTTTAAATTTTACTTTTAAATTAACCAACGTATTTACGTTATGTACTTATAAATTTACTTTTGTTTAATTGCGTACTTACCTCATTTCCGACGTTAATTGCCAATTTACAGTGGCCGGCCTGTAAGAAGACGAGGAGCCGGCGCATCGCGAAGAACTACGGCGGTTGCCGATTATAATAAAAATACTAAGCAGTGGCGTATCACATTTGTATGTTTAATTATATGTATATTGGAAGAATGCGTATGAAGATGAATAATTCCAATATTTCCATTGGTGACGCGTTTTTTTTAACATTTGGTTTTTCATGTTTGCATAATAGGCATCTATCCCTGAAAGTATGTAGGCATCTCTCCCATTTGTCTAATAGGTAATTTTGAATGTATTTTTAATATACACTAATAAAAATGAAATAATGAAAGCATTAGGTACCCATTAGAAAATTGTCTTAAAGGTGATTAGAATATGCAGAATATGATCTTAACATAATAAGACTCATCATTTATAAGTTCCATAAAACAGAAGAGAGTCGTGTGTGCGTTAAATCCTTACGACAGAAATTAATGGAATATTTGGGTTGGAGTGGTTCAGAAAAATCGCTGAGAACAATCCTTAAAAAACTTAACTTTAAGTGGAGGAAAACAGTGGACAACAGAAGAATTTTAATAGAGAAAAGCGATATTCGAGAAAAAAGAATAGTGTACCTTCAAAACATTAAACGTTACCGTACTGAAAACAGACCGATCGTCTTTTTGGATGAAAGCTATATTCACAGCGGACATACCAGTTCACGAAGCTGGAACGACAACAGTAACGAAGGATTATTTGCTCCTATTTCAAAGGGCCAGCGAGTAATTATGGTTCACGCAGGGTGCGACATGGGTTTTATACCTAACTGTTTATTAACATTTAAATCTGGCACAAAAAGTGGAGATTACCACGACGACATGAATGGTGCCAATTATGAAAAGTGTGTCAAAGAACGTCTTCTACCGAATTTGCCAAACAACTCCGTCATTGTTATTGATAACGCCCCGTACCACAGTGTTCTACTAGATCCTGCACCAACGTCGAATAATAGGAAAAGCGAAATGTTAGAGTGGTTACATCAAAAAGGAATTCAAGTTCCTGCGAACCTATATAAACCACAACTTTACAAAATTGTACTAGAAAATAAAAATCGGTATAAGACATATAAATTTGACAAATTAATGAACGATCATGGACACATTGCGTTACGACTTCCGCCGTATCATCCGGATCTAAATCCCATAGAATTAATTTGGGCAAAGATGAAAAGCCAAGTAGCACAGAAAAACGTTACATTTAAGTTAAATGATGTCATGGAATTGGCCAACAGAGCATTTGAAACGACAACTACAGAAGATTGGAAAAGCCGATGTAATAAAGTAATTAATATAGAAGACAAATATCTTGAAAGTGAACAAATTTTGGATATAGAAACTGAGAAGTTAGTTATAAATATGGGTGAAGATAGTGACAGTGATTATCAGTTTAGTGATATGAGTGACAGTGAAAATGAAACATTTTAGACAATATTATTTTAGTAATAGGTATCTTCCAGTATAGCTTTTAATTATAATAAATTGCGTATTTACATAAAATATGGTTCTTTGAATTGCTTTTAATATACCATTAAAATATACATTATGCACCATGTGACGCCTCTGAGGTAAACGAACGCGGGAATTTGAACAACATCATAAAGTCGTCTTTCGCGCATAGGCGGGCTCGTCTTCTTACACGCCGGCCACTGTACTTGTCTTTTGTTAAAATTTATTTATTTTGTTACCTACTCGCCTCTTTCTGACATCGTTATTCAGGAGCTGGGATAACGGTGAGTTCTCTTTTGGAGAGCGATTCCTCGCGCCCTTTTGATCTCTAGCGGAACTTTCTTGACTCCGCCCGAACCGTCTGACACCGGCGAGTCCTTACATCAGCAGGTGAATAGTGACCCACCTCCTTTTTCTCTGTGTTTCTCCTCCGCTTCCCGTTTCTGTACGTAACACGTTTGTGTTAAACTTTAATAAGCTCGTTAAGAATTGTTTAATATGTTAGAAACAAATTTATGAAATATGAAAAGTACGAAAATGCAAACATAAGCCTGCTATTAATATAACAGTTTGATAAACGTATAGAGCCAACTGTGGAATACAATTTTAGTAGAGAATACTAGATCTTTATTAAAATTAAATACTGTTAAACTGCCTTGAAGATGACAGATCAGAACACCGTATAATGGACGAAGGCTAATAGTTCTTGCACTCGCAAAGGACTAACGACCGGTATTTTTTCAACAGTCCTATTGCATTGTAAGGGGATGAAATTAGCAACCCTTACTTTATTTAATATCAAATCTTTTTTTCGAGATTGAGTTTTGTGAAATAAAAATGATACTTAAAATCCCTGTTTATTTAATAACATTTCTTAATCTTAAAGTTTTTTCCTAGAACCAATAGATTCGGAGAACAAAAAAATACAATACCATGATTTTATTCTTTATTAAATAATAAATTAGGTATTGAGAGTGTAAAACAGTAAAGATGTAAAATGCAAGAATAAAATACGATTCATAATAAATGTTGAAAAAATGCCGGTGGTTAGTTCTTTGCTAGTGCACGGAAATTACAAAATTTCAAGTTTCCGTCTTATAAAAACTCAATTTTATTCACCACCTTTTAGGGGTGATATCTTGGAAGCGGGTGGGCTAAGGAAATTTTGTTATAGGAAAGACCCATCATAATTATATACGGGCAATCACCTCCTGAATTTTTTCGCATGAATTTAGAAACACCCTGTATACAATATTATTAGGAAGAACTTTGGGTAACGGACTGATAATTTAAAAAAATTTTAAAATTCCATTATTGTACTCGATATTTCGGAATATTTTATTTCTTCATCAGGACTAAACCTAAAATATTTACTAAGGTCAGTTACATAAAATTTTATAAAAGTCTTAAACTTACAATTTTTAATTAAAAGTATGTGTTTGATAAGAACTTGCATGGAACATATACGGATTATGTGAACGAAATATGAATAAAATGTAAGAAAGAATCCTAACCGGATATTGTAAAATGATTTAATTATATGGGATTCTATTTCTCAACGTAGTGCCATTGATTTAGAATTGTTTATAGAAATCATAAAATACGTATTTGATTCCACCTAGTTTACACACGATTGTAACTTCTACAGGCAATTGTTAGGCGTTTCTATTGGACACCCTCTTAGATCGGGTTCTACCACAGCTTCCGTTCACACCTCCTTTTATAAAAAATATGTAGACGATATAATATGCACCATTCCGGTAGACCAAATTGATAATGATCTAAATATATTTAATACCTAAGATCGAAATATACAGTTAACAGCCGAGGTAGAGACTGATAGAAGAGCGGTGCCCTTTCTGGATACCCTAGTTGTTAGGGATGGGTTGAACATGATTAGATTCGATTGGTGCCAAAAAAGTAGACACTCTGGTCGTTACTTAAATTATAGGAGCTACGATCCTCTCAAATATAAGATTAACTTTCTAAAAGCTACGAAATACAAAGTTTCCACTATCTTTGATGCCACTTTCGTCACGAGTAATCTGAGGAAATTATTGGGGCTGTTCATCGAAAACTCTTATCCCAAAATCTTGGCCAATAAAATTCTTTTCTCACAGGAAGATCGTGCTATGCGTCTTCATAACAATACACCACCTGCAAAAATTACTCCCTCCCCACAACCCGCTCAGGATATAGAAAATAAATTATACACTAGTCTTATATACTTAGAAAATGACACCCCACAAATAAAACATATTTTAGAACATTATTATTATTATATTTAGAATTTACATCAGTTCTACATACATAAAGACAAAATTTACATCGACTGGGGCTTGAACCTTGATGGCGCAGTTGGTTAGCGCGGTACTCTACTCGAGGTAAACTTTTTATTTATGTATTTAATAAAATTAATAATAATTTTTAATTACATATTTCAGAACAGTTTCCGTTAGTCATTGCTGATAAATCACTTGTTACCGTTAGTTCCCTGTTATCTCCTCTTAAGGATAGAACGCACCTTCCATTATTTTCTAATATTATAAATGGCACAGAATGCTCCGGTACATACATGGGACAAAGTTCTCAATTCTTAAAAGGTAGGATCTCTAGCCATAGGTCTAACATAAAGTATGGAAGATTGGGATGCCAATTAGTAGCTCATTCTGTAGAGAATAACCACCCTTTCGGCTTTGATAATCCAAAAATTTTAGCAAAAGAAAAGAACACGAAACGTCTGTTTCTGGAAATGTGCCATATAAATAATAATAAACATTCAGTAAACAATAGAGTTGACATTAGCAATCTAAGTACAATGTATAATTATTTACTAAGCATAGATATTAACACATAAATTTCAAAATTTCCATTCGTTAGTCTTAGGGATACTTTTAAATTTCCCGCCGTGTAACTTTGGTTTAAGTTGGTACTTCTATCCTTTTCTAATTGATAATTCCCTTATCTCAACATATTTGTTACTTTCAAGTGTCAATAGAACGTTTTCGTGTGGCCTTCCATTTTGTTCAATTATACGTCAATTGTAAGTTTTCTATTTATAATTATTTTAATAAATCTAACTTAAATTAATAAAATACTTATCTTTTTTGGGTGTTTTAATGGTGTATTTTTATATTGTACAATCTAAACGTTTCGATAACACTTAAGTTACCTTCGTCAGTAGTAATATCTATTAAAATTGTCAAAGATGTTGAAAACAATTTTGTCAAAGTTGAAAAATTAAAACATAAACATCAGCCTGCTATTAATACAACAGTTTGAGAAACGTATAAAGCCAACTATATTTGTACTTTACGTTTCCTTAATTTTTCAAATTGTCCTCCCCATAAAGGACTGAAATATGAAAATGTAAACTTTCACCATTATCACACATAATAAATTAAATTATTAAATTATTTTAGTCTGGTTAGGATTCTTTCTTACATTTTATTCATATTTTGTTCACATAATCCGCATATGTTCCATGCAACTTCTTATCAGATACATACTTTTAATTAAAAATTGTAAGTTTAACCCTGGTGTGCATAACCAACTTTACCTTCGTTGTTGCATAACCTGGCACCCGGGTACCCATCTCGCTCTATTTTTTTTAATTTTTCGAATATTTATGCAATCGTAAATGTTTTCTTGACGTTTATTTCAATAAATTTACACCAAAACGGGCGCTGGAGGTATTTTTAAAACAATTGAGCCACTGTAGCTCGTACAAAAGAAACAAGGTTTTGAATTCTAACGGTCTAGCCCCCTCTCTTACGCCTAGGAGGAAGAACTGAGGAGATGCGCGTCAGGTCAGTGTGAAACGTGTTTCTCGCTTGTACGGACGCTTCTCTTTATTGTGCTTCTTGTTGTGCATTGACGGTTTTATTTAGACTATTTTCTCAAGATTCTACGAACCATGGAAAAATGATCGAGAGCTGCAATTGCAAGGTAGAGTATACATCTGTAATTTTATTCAACGTTTTGTTTGAAAATTCTGATTTATTTCTATTATTTTATTGAAAATCTATATCATGCATGAAATTTGAAGAGAGGCAAGTTTATTTGAACGCGATGTTGGAGGAGGAAAATAATGAGTCTAACGTGAAGTCTGACAGCGAAGGCGAAGACTGGTTTTTAGACAACACACCAGCTTCTGATAGTAATGACATTACTGATAATGTAGGTAACATATAAATTATTATTTATAATCTATAGATTGCAGTCTAATATGAAAGTTTGATTTTTAGATGGCGAAGAAGAAGAGATTGAATGTGAAAGCAGTGAAAGAAAGTGAGGCATAGCATGAAGCGGCAGCTGAAGCACAAGCAGGTAACTTACCTTTTCAATATACAGTTATTTGAAACATGAAATAGATATAATAAATGATACATATAATGATACATATAATAAACAACATATATTTTTTTAGGAGAAACACAAAACTCCTACATAGACAAAGACAAAACTGTGTGGAATAAAACACCGCCTCCTCAATATAAAACTGGGTCTAATAATGTTATGCGCCAGCGAAGTGATCCTCATAGAAGTACCGAGACACTTTCAATTAGCGACACTTACAATAAAATATTCACAGTATGGTGAATATTATCAGTATACATACGAATATAAAGGCTGCGCCAGTCTACGCAGCATTCAGTGGATCCAGATTCGCAGTGCGAATGTAAGCCTGTTACTACACAAGAAATGTACTCGTCCATTGCCATTTTGATTTTCCCTGGTGTGAATAACTTTAATACTGATCACACAAGTGATATGTGGAATCCAATTTCACATCCACTCTATCGAGGGATAATGGGGAACAACAGGTTTCGTAACATTATGAGTTATATTAGATTCGACCATGTCAATACACGCCGACAACGCGCAAGAGAAGATCTTGGCAGCTCCTATCCGTAATATCTAGATCATGCTCAACGCTAATTTATCTCAGATGTACAAACCGACAGAGAATTTACAGATAGATGTACAACTATACCATTTTCGCGGTAAATACAGTATATTCCTTCGAAGCCGGCCAAATATGGAATCAAGATTTAGTGGATTTGCGAAGCTGAATATACCTACCCCTTGGCGGCATAATTTACACTGGCAGAATAAATGGCAAAAGAACTAGCAGCTGCGTACAAAGACAGTGGTCGAAATATACTAAATGATATAGAAGGAAGAACACCCGGTAATAATCAATTTATTTGAATAATTTTTGGTATACAAGTGTATTCCAGTTAGACTAGCAAACGATCAAAATTTGATAAAAATTAAACTGTTAACTTTTTCAACAAAACTTAATAATGTGGTGCGCCACCACGATGTCTTATGTACTCATTAATACGTCTGGGCATACTTCTAATGAGGTGATCGATTTGTTCCCGAGGTATCTCATCCCATGCTATATGTAACTCATGGTGACTAGAGTGTGTGGGGGGCGGGGTAAATTGAGTAATGGGTGAAAGATCGGGGATCTCAGTGGCCAACGCAATAAAGCAACTTGATTGACCTCAAAATTAGCCAAAGAAGCCCTAGCAACATGAGATCGGGCGTTGTCTTTTTGAAATGTACTGTTGGGGATGGCCTGAATATAAGGTACAATATGGGGTTCTACGATCTCCTGGATATAGCACGCAGCGGTCATGTTACCTCTAATGAAGACCAAAGGTGACTTACTTCCAATAGCAATAACCCCCCATACCATAACTTCAACTGTGTGGTGCACATGCCTTTCCACAGAAAATTCTTTTCTTTCACCACGCCATCTTCTCACTCTTGCACGACCGTCATGCATGCCCAAACAAAATCTGGACTCATCACTGAAGACAATTGAATTCCATTCTTGGTCCTAATTGGACGGCATAAAAAGAGTCCAAAGGTTCCTATCTGGCGATAAACAGTTCGCATCCCAATCGCCCTTCCATGTTCTGCAAACCACTGGTCTTCAATCACCCGTGTAGACGAGAAGCGGTTCCATAAAGCCAATCCTCTGAGACGGCGATCTTCGGCTTCTGCGGTTCTTCGAGGACGTCCTGTACATCTCGCTCTTCATGTACGGCCCTCTTCGTTCCACGCCGGAACACAGACCGCCACAGTATTTCAACTCAGTTGCGTTCTATCGGCTATGTCTCTCGTAGACAAACCAGCCTCTCGTAAGCCCACAACTCGACCCCTATCAAACTCGCTTAACTGCCGAAAATTTTGGCCTCTTCGTACTCGATTCAATTAAAGAAGCTTTTTGTAATGTGTTTTACATGTCTTAAATGACAACTGTAGTTACAAATGATTTTGTCCAACAGTTTTCACGTGTTTTATACGTTAGTTTTCAGTGAGTAAAATCAAATTTTATTCACTGGTGACTAAACAACGTATTCATGACAACCGGTCGACCGACCATGACAACCAAGACCTGGCTGCTTGACTCTTTTTTATTTAAATAATCTCTTCAAGTTTTTCGTTAAAAAAAATGCAACTGTTGGACAAAACGTCGCATATCACACGTGAGTGAAATGCCATTATATGCACGTGAGAATTTGTCGAACTCGCGCAAGCGCTCGTGCGTCAAAAATCTCACTTACTTATAATGGCTTATTTCACTCACTTGTAATATAATCTACTATTAAGGCTACGTGATCGTAAATGTTTTTGAAAGAGGTTAACGCAAAAACTGCGTGTTCTTATTTCTATGTCACTTAGTTTTGGATGGATAATTATTTCACAGCGTTACCTCTTGCTAGACACCTGCTCTCATGGACTCTAACTTTAGTTGGAACTTTGAAGGAGAATAAGCCCTACATTCCAAATGTGATGGCTCCGAATAAAACGAGAGAAGCATATTCTACTTTATTTGGATTCGACGAGAAAGTTACAATGTGCTCGTACATACCGAAGAAGTATAAGGCGGTAATTCTGTTATCAACAATGCATTCCGACATGTCTGTAAGCGATAATGATAAAAAAACCGGATATTATTTCGTATTATAATAAATATAAAGCCGGCGTCAGTACAATGGATCAAATGGTTACAAGATACACAACACAACGTCGCACTTTGAGATGGCCGCTAGTTATGTTTTTCAACATTTTAGAAATTAGCTCACTCGCTTCCTATGTTTATTATGAAAATAATAAGATGATCCCGAGAAAAACTAACCAACGACATCTATTTATGCGCCAATTGAGCAAGGAACTCGCAACTTCGATGTTTAAGAATCGATCTCGAAATCTTCAAATAATGCCACACTATAACACAAAGATCGCTATTGAAAGTATGATCGGGCGGCTTATGAATCCTGTGAAGGATCTTCCAGGCCCTTCAGTTGCACGAGATGCATCAGGAAGGAAGAAAGCAACTGCTTTCTGCCACATCTTCTACAAAAAAACAATTAAGAAGAGAAGTAAAACACGGAAAACTTGCTGTCAATGTAATCAGCCTGTCTGCGATGAACATGCAACAACTTTCACTAAATGTCATGAATGTAATAAATAATGTTATTTTTATTAATTATTTATCTATTTTATTATTATGCAATATAAATCATGTAAATAATCTATACCTATAAAAAATTATGATAAACAATAACGATTCAATTTTTTTCATGGTGGGTACCCGGGTACCCGGTTATGCCCGCGACGTATGTTCACTTTAGATTCGATTATTCTTTACTCAAAAAATTTTTTAACAATCCTTAATGCACCGTTTGCTTTGAATTGAGTTGAATAACGCATATCCGGAGGGATATCGCGAAATTTTGACTATTTATCGACATACATAAAAAAAGACGTGGTGGGTACCGGGTACCCGGTTATGCACACAGGGGTTAATACTTTTATATAATTTTATGTAACTGACCTTAGTAAATATTTTAGATTTAGTCCTGATGAAGAAATAAAATATTTCGAAATATCGACTATAATAATTTTAAACGTTTTTAAAATTATCAGTCTGCTTTAGATCCTATACACAAATTTCTTCCTAATATTATTGTGTTCCAAACGAAGTGGGTCAAATTACCTCTTTCTGCTCTAACGTTATATATATATATATATATATATATATATATATATATATATATATATATATATATATATATATATATATATATATATATATATAGGCAATTCCATGAAAAAACCGATGCACGTCATACATTTATTTCACTAGTTCCAAAAAATTATTCATGCTACTATTTCGTATGTCCCAATGACTCAAAAGGAGATAGAAACAATCTAGAACGTTGGGACCACTTGCATGAATTAATGACGTGCAACTGAACTTACAACTTTCCTACAATACTCTGATTTGCTTTTTCTACACTAAAAATGTAAAAATGAAATACAACCAATACGCCAATCTAGAATTAAAGCTGTTTGTAAGAGAATAGCTTCTACAAGACCTGACTAAATCCTATGTCCAGTTGTAAGAAAAGTAGGAACAATTTGTGAAGAAATTCCATCATGATTCATATGTATGCTTGGGTTTCTAAAATATTTTAAAACCATGAGTTACCAACAATGGGCATGTTCACCAGTACTCAGCGGCTGGGGGTTATTCTTGTCTAGTCTGGAGCTCAGCGAATTATCGGTTTCGCTCACATCCAGCAGATAAGCACTGGTGAACGCGCCCAATGGCTTTGTTGTCTATCAAATGTATACTCCGAGTTTTTCGATCCTTCAAGGTTAGAAATTTGACAACCGTTGACAGTTCAAAACCTAAATAAGAATACACGTGAATTTTGTTACCAGATTTCCAGCGTGATCAAATAATAGGACTATACCATCAACACTGACTGGGAGTTTGAAATATAGATTTCATACACCTACGTGTGTTAAATGTATTTATTTGTTTTGTGAAATTACTACGATATACATATAAATATACAAATTCCCACATACATACTTCCACCATTAGAACTTTTTGTAGTGTTAATAAAGGCAAGAATCAATCATACGTACTTTCTGCAATTATGTTATACACAAATTGCGCACCTGCTTTTAATTTTATATTCTCTTTACCAATGTCAGTGAGTGTAACTAGATTGTTGACTGACTATGACGTCATAGTTGTATTTAAAAATTATACAGTTGCTTTATTTAAATTTAGTGTACCTATAATTTCGTGGTAAAAGTGCGATTTTTGCATAATTTCGCACGGTGATGGAACCTTGAAAATGAATGAAATTTTTAGGATTTCATATTGAAAATAATTAATCATTATAATTTTAGCACACACAGATGAGATTGCCGTTGAAAAGTTCAGTTGTGCGCATTTTGCACCACTAGCATACTCGTTCCAGCGCGCCAATTTCAAAATTAAACATTTTGGTTACTCGGCCTCCAGACCTACTTTTCCCGTTAACCAGAGTTGTATAACGACATCTGCGTCTTAACAGGACAATAAAATCGTGGTTCCACCCCCAGACCTGTTTTTCTATCTGTTAATAACTTCTGCGTTTGACACCCATTTAATCGCTTTGGTGAAGCCTATTTAGAATCCAGATTCCGTTTACTTTATCGCGCACCTGAATCCGTAAATTAATTGACAACTGGGAAACCATGCACTAATGCTATCCTCCTTTCTCTTCCGCATTGCTTAATACGCTCCATCATTATACACTTTTCGTATACAGTTTGTCCAAGGTAATATGGGATACATAGGGATATTGGAAACAGTAATAGATACAAGATTGGTCAAATGGGGAAAATGTGCGCATTAACCATCCAGATTTACATTTACGAAACTTAACCCTGTTACTGAGAAACAGGGCGAAAACGAAGAATTCCCATATTTTCTTTATTGTAAGAAATACATACACCAATTTTTTGAGGCATGGATAATGGACAATTCGGAAGATTAAAAAAAATTCTAGTGGTACTAATGTTTACGCAATCGTGTTGAACTGTTGTTTTTCTTATGGGCGCCGTATTGATTTTCATATTTTTGAAATCCTCATAAAAGGGCATTTCAACAATGTACAACCCTGTCCGGTAAAGGAATGATCACTAATAACGATATTGCAATATGACCGAAGTGGGTATTGATTTAGAGGATTGCTCAATAACCGATGGCTGTCTTAGTGCCCAACAGGTAAATACTGTTAAATGGAGAATAACATCGTTTTACGACTCTCCCACAAGATTGCATTATTTTGTAAGGCTCAATCTCATTTACTTCCTCTTCTATTACCCTACGTAAATCTTCCAAACATTCATAGGATCTTGAATACACCTGGTGTTTTAGATAGCCCTAAAGAGGAAATCTATTGGGGAGGGGTAATATCTAGTGATTTGATAGATCAACTGATCCTCGATTTAACAATTTGACTGTTGTTCGCAGGGACCCCATCTCGTTGAACAAGTACATCTAGTAAGGCAACTAGCAGAAGTTCCATAATTCTGTCTGTTACTGTTTTCAAACGGTTTAAATATATTGGAGAGATTAAATCTTCATTATAAAATATGGAACAATAATATGAGTCTCAATAATGCCTGTCCATACATTAAATCCCCATTTGATTTGTTACCTGATGCTATGAATTAAACGTGGACTTTCATCGAAGCAGAAAACATTACTTTTGCCATTAAATAATCCGCAATTAGTGAAACAATTCTTGTCGAACCACAGAATTTTCATGGTAAAATTCAGTACTTTACTATTTTCTCTGATAAGCCACCCGCAAAATTCCACCCTTCTCATTGTATGGCCGTTATGAAGCCCAGACAAGGCCGTTCACAATGGGGATGGAATTTGTGAAGTTTTAAAATATTACCAGCTGTTGATCGAGAGTCGCTAATAGTACTTTCAATTTCGCACAATGAGGATCGAGGTTTCTCAACGACGGCTTATAGAACGATTCTTTCTTCATTTTTATTTCCTTATTTACTACTTTTCGACATAGCGAAACTTCTGTGATCTATTAACGTATCACACAATCGCCGAAACATGTTTCTACTTGGCTGATGTGTTTCCGGATATTTATTCAAATATATTCCTTCATCATTTATTGTACAAAGAATAAAACACTCCGACATATCACATTCATCATTACCCGAAAAAATATCGGTTTCCTCTAACTACGGTCGTTATTTGAAATCATTTTTATCGGACGTAGGGATGTTGTACATGGTTGAAAAGTTTATTTCAAAAATTCAAAAATCTAACCTGGCGCCCATAAGAAAAAGAAAAGTTCCATACGATAGCGTAAAACTTAATAGGCCTGGAATTTTTTAAAAATAATTGTTGAAATCTGAATTGTCCGAAAAAGTATCTCTTACGATAAATGAAATGTGAAAATGCACATTTTTCGTTGTCGCCCTGTACCTCAATAAGAGGATGAACTTGTGTATACGTAAATCTGGATTGTTAATGAGAAACTTTGCGCAACTTTTCCCCATTAGACTGATCTTGTATCTGTAACCGTTTCTAATATCCTCATGTACCCCATTTTATCCTGAACACACTGTACATACATTAATTAGTTCCATCAGATTCAGAAGAGAATTTACTGAATCGCAAAATCAAAAAATCCGAGAAACACGCGATCTTCCTGATTACCTGAATTATTAAAAACGAAATAAACCAAAAATATCTTCAATTATTAATCAAATCAGAGTTCTATCTCACTAGATAGGGAATATAAAATGAAAGAATTAGTTTATTTCATTCCTATCTTAACCTACGTATGTCAATTCTGACAAATTAATGTTGTTAGCGATTTAATATCGTAGTCAACTTACCAGTTACGCACGCCATAATAACAAGTGCTCGTAATATCATAGTTATCATAACACGTGAGTTTGTGTGGAAACTGCAGATTTGTTTTGCCCACAGAACACGTAAAAGTAGAAGCAAAAGCTTCTAATAAAGGATAGGATACGTATTACTTCCCCAAACAACCACTATGGCGCTATGATAGTATTTACAGATTCCTGCAAATTATTTGAGGCGCAATTGTTTGAAATGTAATTTCTTATTAAGGTTAATTAAAAAAGAATTGTGTGGAAAATACGTATATATTTGACATCATCTTCTATTATCCAAGTTTTATGTCTAAAATTACATCAGATGCAACTTTGAAGAGAATTTACTACTTAAATATTACCAGATATTCTCAAAACGTTTTTACACTACTTTTATTAACTTTCTTTCTTAAATTATGTTTTGTAAATGCCTGTATTTTAATTGGGTCTACATGTTTCTTATCTTTTACTAAAACAAAAAAAATTTGACACCCAAGAGAAGAATATTACCAATACCGAAACGCGGGGGATTCTTCCCTCTTATTCCCCTATTTGCAGCATTAGGAGCTTTAGGTTCTTTTGGTGGAGGTGCAACCGCAGTTGCAAAAGCGGTTACTGACGCAAAACCGCGTCTAAAAGGTTAGAAGAAACTAAACGACACAATCAAGCAATGGAAGCAGCTACCTTAGGAAAAGGCTTATATATAAAACCATATAAGTGAGGTTTACGCCTATATCTACAACCGTATTAAAAAAACTTCCACTGAAGCTACCATGTCACGCCTTAATCAACATCGAGCTATCAAAATTTGTTGAGAAATTAAAAATGCGAAATAAATTACCTACACGAATCCATACGAATGAATGTGGTATCGTGAATCTGGATGATCAAAATAACAAAGGAACACACTGGACGGCTTACATCAAGCGTAATGGGCATATTACATATTTTGATAGCACAGGACACATTAAAACCACCATTAGAATTAATTCACTATTTTTAAAGTGATGGTAGCAGAAACAAGATTGACTATAACTATACCAAGGTTCAAAACTTCAATACATACAATTGCGGTCATTTAGTCTTACGATATATGACGGTTCGTTTTGATTTTCAGTAGTCGTTGCTTGATCGTAATGACGTACACATTTACATTTACCGGTACAAGCAGTATTTTGCAAGCAAACTTTAACCCACCGATTTATCTAAATAATGAGTCGGAATATGTAATGGCGTTGACTAGTTTTGAATCTTTCAATACTATACAAAATGTTACTTCCAAGAATAACCAACTGGTATTTGCAGGAACTAAAATTACAATACCACCAGAATCATACGAAATCGCGGATGTGAATAAACATATAAATGATACAGTAAAGGGTTCGAAACAACTCTTTAATTTACGGTCGAACATTAGAAATTATGAATGCAACACATGATATTAATTTTAATCTAGAAAATTCTATAGGAACAATGCTGGGATTTAACAAAAAAGTTTACAAAGGTCAAGAAATGCATATCTCTGAAAATCCTATTAACATTATCAAGATTAATTCGTTAATTATCGAATGCAATATAACAAGTGGAAGTTTCAAAAATGGAGAGACATCACATATTATTCATCAATTCTTTCCCAGTGTACCAGCGGGATACAAAATAATTGAACCCCCCTACATGTTATCTATTTACCTATAAATACATCCACCATTTCAACCATAACACTTAAAATAGTACACCAAGACGGAGATCTCGTCAATTTTAACGGTGAAGTGATAACGATAGGATTACATTTAAATAAAAGATTGTGACGCAGTATAACACATGTGCGTGTAATCACAGCAAGGTAAACTATAAAAGACGGAAGTGTGTAAGTTCGGAGTCAGTAAGCAGTTAACCCTCAAAGAATTGACAGCGCAGAATAGAGCATACTTGCAGAGTCTTGGTTTTACAATAATACAATGAGTATATTATATTAAACGTAAACGAAGAATATATAGTAAATTCCCAACTAAACACCCATCAACCATATACTACGAGATTTTGAAACAATGATGAAATCAGAATACCCATTCAGAAAGACATGTGCACTTTACTATCCGACAGTTATGTCTACGTCGAAGGAAGATTTTTGAGGGAGGATGGTGCTGCCTCTAACAGCGCACGGTTTGTTAATAATGGCATTGCATTTTTATTCAGTGAAATTACATACGAAATGAATGGAATAGTGGTAGAATCCGTGACGAAGGTTGTATTAACGTCTACAATGAAAGGATTGGTACCAATCACACCCAACGACCTCGCTCGTGATGAAAATGTAGGTTGGTTTCCTACCTCGAATAGCACACTAACAAATGCGTTAGGGTATTTTAATGATTGTGTACCTTTGCGAATGCTACTTGGCTTTGCGGAAGATTGCAATAAAGTGTTATTGAACATTAAGCAAGAATGGGTTTTAATTCACAGTAACATTGACACCGACGCAGTAATTTTACTTGCTGCAGATGAAGCTTTAAAAGTTAACATAGATAAAATATATTGGAAAGTTCCGCACATCATTCCAGCATTAGCAGAGGAATTGGCGTTAATTGATAAAAATGTAAATACTCCAGTAGCATTTAGAAGTTGGGAAACACATATATCAAGCAGTTCCAACAACAGATAAACATACATGGGCAATCAAAACATCGACTAGTATAGAAACACCTAGATACATTATTATCGGATTTCAAACGGGGCGAGGAAGTAATGTTTCTCAAGATATGAGCAGATTCAATAAATGTGCACTGACGAATATTAGGGCATTCCTTAACACGGATCCGTTATCCGTATGACAATTTAAACGTTAATTATGATAATTGCTTTGTTACATTGTATGAAATGTTTGGTAAATTTCAAATGTCATATTATCAAAGAGATGGTCAACCATTACTCACACGTAATCAATTTACGTACAACACAGCATACTGTGTTATACTCTATGATCGTTTAGTTACCTATGGCGCGTGAATCAATGCAGTAAGACAGCTGTAATACAGTTTTCATACCGAAAGAACTCGCAATTTTTGATGGAACACAAGTCGCCACAACTATCTACGTCAAGGGTAGAGAGAAAGCGTATTACATCAGAAAATTTGTTACACATCCCGCTATAGAACTTGAGGAACATCCTAATATTCCTGCTTTGCAACCAGTTTGTTGTTATCATTGTAAATCATTATGTTACTGCGCTCTGTCTAATGTATACCATCTGTACGATACTTAAGTAATATAGTAAAGCTTATACACTTTTTTTAATAAAAATTGTAAATATATATTTTGTTTATTTCTTCTATATATCACACAATATGAGTACATTCTGTATATATTTCATCGATAATGAACTATGACATAATATTAGTCTATATTCCACTAAAAAGTTACTACATGGAGTAGCCGACCTGGAATGCTGTATCGATATTACACATATTAACATGTATGGTTACGTATGTTCGTAGCTTCATTATGGATATAATATATACACATATAAAACTAACAAGTATCGGTACCCAAACTATTAGTTACTATCTGGATTATACAAATTCATTTGCCTAGCATGTAATCGATACCGTTTGTCATCCTGGGACCTAAAGTTAATTTTGTTTAACATCTCAGTGTATATATCATGCAAAGTTGATTTAAACACGAACATTTTACACATTACTGTTTTATCAGACGCCTCCGCAACAGATTTGTAGTTTACCTCAGCAAGCACTTTTTGAATAACGATTTTCTTAACACCTTTCGCTTTCTTAACCACTTAGTCATCAGCCAGCAAGCTTTAGACAATAAGATTTTGATCCTGCTCAATGAAAATATTGAATAGCTTTTCCTGCATACTCATCTTTCATTTTTCCGACGACAGATGTATTCGTTGTAATACCATGCAGACCGTTTTGATAGTTGGATGTGTTATATTCATCAATATTATTCCGCATATGCCCATACACATCATCAGTTGTTATCTCGACAATTAAAGAATCTATAGAGCAACGTTACATTATTACCGTGATGACTGCGCAAGATATGGTAAAAAAATCGATACATTATAATTTTTGAAAGATCTGAAATACTAATCCAACATATACGGGTTTGTCATAGGTTTGGACAATTCCACTGCAAATAGTTTATCAGTAAATTGAATAAAATTCTTAAATTACGGTTTTGCGACGTACTGTGCTGGACTCAAACAACGTCCGTTATTTTCCCAATGTGTTAATAACTTTATTACTCTTTTTGACATTCTCCACTGTTTTACCCAATACACCGTCGTTCATTCATTTAAAGTAATCCTTTTCGAATTTGTTCTTGGCTTGATTTCTAAGAGTTGTATGAAGGTCTATGTATGGTACTAGCCAAGGACTTTTACGAAACCGTAAAACTCTATGAATATGAGTAACAATTAACCCATACTGTACACATTATTTTAAATATCCGTAATGTAGTTGGTGTTATCACATAAGTTAGGAATTAATTTTTCCTCCTTGGAATGTGGTACGCAGATCATTTCGGGACAAAAAGGATAATCATTGTGCTCAGCATGTAAGTGATGCGGATAGTGTATATCAACATCTAGCACAAACCCGAAATCTTCATTACCATTAAGCATTAGTACATTTAATTGCCTAATTTCCTCTTCAGTTAACCACATAAACCCATCAAGAGGGAGACATTGCCGCATACTCCATCCGTATAAATTCGTGGCATCTAAATACTGTAAAAAGACTTTAGGACGACTAGGGTCATAATTTGGGACAAACTCGTTGTTAGCAATACTTGTGCTTGCGCTTAATCGTGTGTGCGTGTGTGCGTGTGTGTCGTGTGTGGTGTGTGTAGTGTGTCGTGTGTGCGTGCTGTGCGTGTGTGCGTGTGTAGCGTGTGTGCGTGTGTGCGTGTTGCGTGTGTGCTGTGTGCGTGTTGTGTTGCGTGTGCGTGTGCGTGTGTGGTGTGCGTGTGTGCGTGTTGTGCTGTGTGCGTGTGTGCGTGTGTGCGTGTGTTGCGTGTGTGCTGTGTGCGTGTTGCGTGTGTGCGTGTTGCGTGTGGTGCTGTGCGTGTGTGCGTGTGTCGTGTGGTGTGTGCGTGTGTGCGTGTGTGCGTGTCGTGTGGCGTGTGTGTGCGTGTGTCGTGTGTGTGCGTGTGCGTGTGTGCGTGTGTGCGTGTGTGCGTGTTGTGCGTGTGCGTGTGTGTGCGTGTGTGCTGTGTGCGTGTTTGCGTGTGTGTGCGTGTTGTGCGTGTTGTGCGTGTGTGCGTTGTGCGTGTGTGCGTGTGTGCGTGTGCGTGTTGCGTGTGTGCGTGTGCGTGTTGTGCGTGTGTGCGTGTGTGGTGTGTGCGTGTGTGGTGCGTGTGGTGTGTGTGCGTGTGGCGTGTGTGTGTGTGCGTGTGTGTGTGTGTGCGTGTGTGCGTATGTGCGTGTGTGCATGTGTGCGTGTGTGCATGTGTGCATGTGTGCGTGTGTGCGTGTGTGCGTGCGTGCGTGCGTGCGTGTGTGCGTGGGTGTGTGTGTCTGTGTTTGTGTGCGTCTCTCGATGCGTGCATGCGTACGTGCTTGTACATGCGCGCGCTGTTCCACGTGTGGGTATGTGTGGGTGTGGAGATAGGTACTTGAAATTTTGTAGTTAAGTTTTTTTGTAGTTCTTCTGGAGCTGATTGTGGAGACATTTAGGACAAAGTGTGTAGTGAAGAGGGAGGTTTATTCTGCGCAGTTTTTATCGATATTTCAAAAATAGCTGCATATTTCAAGGATATAAAATAACAGCATATAGATTTTAAAATTATTAATTATTTATTATTATATAGAAAAATGTGGAAACATATTTTTTAGAGATAATTGAATTTAGCATTGCTGTTTTATACACTGTGTCCGTAAAGTATGGAACAAATTAATTTTTAGCTAAACAGACCATTTTAAGAAATAATCCTGAAACACGTCGATTTTTGATTTTAATTTACCGTATTTTAAAATGATAATCTAATATACAGGGTGAATTACTTTCGAGTAATGACGTCACCGCCATTTTTTTTAAATGGAACTCCCCCATTTTGTTTCAATTTTCGGATTGCTCTGTGTGGGGGAATCTAAAGAATGTTGTGTATCAAACGAAACCAGCAAATATTCAAGAATTAAATGAGAGAATTCGGACAGCAATAAACAATATTTCTCAAGACACAATAAACAAGGTTCAACAAGAATTTGTACACCGTTTGGGTTACTGTCAAATACAGCAAGGGCTGCAGTTCGAACATTTATAAAGTCATGTCTTTCATCATTCTGTCCGCTAGACAACAAGTATTTTTGATAATATTGTTAATTTAACTAATAAAGAATGTTATGCGTTACTTTATGAGCACACACAAAACTATTGTATTTTTGTTCACCCTGTACCGATTGGAATCAACGTGTGATACATTTTTGGAATCAGCTCAGCTAGAGCAATCCGAAAATTGAAACAAAATGGGGGTGTTCCATTTAAAAAAAATGGCGGTGACGTCATTACTCAAAAGTAATTCACCCTGTATATTAGATTATTATTTTAAAATACGGTAAATTAAAATCAAAAATCGTCGTGTTTCAGGATTATTTCTTAAAATGGTCTGTTTAGCTAAAAATTAATTTGTTCCATACTTTACGGACACAGTGTATACACATTCTTAATACGAAGCCAAATAAAGCTTAGTTAAACAGGATTTGGAATGCTACAATTGTATTATGGGCATTTTTATAGAAGTGGACGGCTTTGGATTTTTTCAGGTTAGCATCTGCCAGTTAAGCTCTTCCTGGCATGAAGGTTTGAACCTCTATATGAAACACATTATTATTGTGTGTTGGTTATACCATGTTTCCTATTTTAATTATGATTAAATATTCATAATCGCTCACACAAGTTATTCTATAATAGTCACGGAAAAAATATTTTGTTTAAAGTTGAGCTTTAATTATGCAGTAACGTAAGATCTCTAAATATTTTAATATTGATATTTTTGTTGAAACGAAAATTATAACAGAGTCCAGAAAAAAATGTAATAGAAAAAAGGTGCTTATGACCGGGTTTTAAGCGTCTTGTTTATTATTAATTAATTAATTAATTAATTATATCTATGGAGAGAAAAATTCGAGCGAAACGTTAGGTAAAAAAAATAGTAAAAAATCCATAGAAAACGATCCCGTGCAGGTTAAAACTGCTATAATCCTTATAAAGACATTCTTTAGTTTACTACACAAAAATTTTAGTTATGTTACTCAAAGTTAAAAATTGCAATTGTTAAAAAAGCTTACTTTGATCAATTTTGATGTAATACAAATGAATACAAAATGTTGTTTGATAACAGTGTAAGTTATATTTGTTTTTATGTTTTCGTGTGCACATGGGCGCATCAAAATTCTACATCCCAAAAACTCTTTATTAAACTTTTAATTAATACAAAAAGAATATTCAGATTATTTATTTATGGCAATAAATGCCTGATAAATGTATTGCAAATGCATTTTAATAAAATAGCGAAGTGTCGTAATACGTTTAAATCTAAAAGCACAAAAGCTCTTTATGTACTGCGTAGGTGGAAGTTATTTCATAAAATACCTATTACGTAAACAGCAGTCAGGACTTGAAGTCAAACAGAAGTTATTGAAAAATCAATTTCATGGAAAAGCTGTGTTCATGTATTACTTCTATACAAAAATTGATTATATATCATTAAAAGAAGATGTAGGATATATATCCTTATAATGATGCAAAGCATGACGAATTATTTATTACACCTACCAATTTACATAAAATCATACTCTGACATGTCCACCATTTTTACAGACTTGACCAATGATGTATTTCTTATATTTAAATAACTTACAGCAGCGTAAATCTTTTTTAACCCTACAGCGATTATTATAAAGGGTGACTCAGAACGAAATTCGATTTTAAAAATCAAGTAGCTCATTGGTTCTTAAACGTTTTAATAAATTGAATATAGAAATATAATTACTAAGATCTGGAAATTAAACCTTATCACTAATGTCGTCTAAATATTGCCTTTGACGTCTTATGCACTCACCTAATCGTATTCGATCTTTAAGTTCATGATCATTCGCCGAAGGATGTACATACACCTTACTTTTAAGGGAACCCCAGGAGAAGAAATCTAGTGGTGTCAACTCCCAGCTTCTTGCAGGCCAGTTAATGTCACATATACACAAAACTAATTTTTCAGGGAAGACCCATCTCATTGCCTCTGAAGATTTATTCGCAGTATCAAACCCTTTAAATGCTTGTAATGCTGGTCTTAGAAAAATGCAGATCATAGAATAATATCGTTGGGCACTTACTGTTACCGATTGTCCTCGGTTATTCTCAATATTCCAATAACGCTTCGGAAAAACATTACTTTTGGAATGTTTGTTCACGGACCTGTCTAAAGGAAAATGTACTTTGTCACTAAGAAGAATATTTTAAAAATCATTGAGCTCATACATCATAGTAGCCAAATTAAAACGGCTATGGTGATCATCATTCTTCAAAGCTTGAACCAACTGAATCTATGAGGATGGTAATGTAAATCCTTTTTGAAAATTCTCTAGATGAGTTTAATGTAAAGCACGATTGGTGTGAAGTTAACGACATATTCTAGGGTTGCACGAAATATTTCGTATTCGGGAACAAAGTGTGCCATAATATCAAAACTTCATAACATTTATATGATACACTTCAAGGACTACGATCTACAAAATCTAATACCCATATATTCTGCTCGACGTATGCGGCGGGCGTACAAAAGTTGGTCACGAGAAACAAAGAGTGCGATAACTCCAAAATCGCATATTAAATCTTCATGAAATAAATATAATGAACTTTTGGTTTCAAAATATTATATACACTATAATTTTGCACGACATGGACAAAATATTTCGTATCTAGGAACAAAGCGTGCCATAACTCAAATACTCATATCAAAACTTCATGTAATTTATATGGTAAACTTCGGGTACTACCGCCTACAGAATCAAAATCGCATAAATATTCTCCTACGTATACAGGAGGTGAACAAAAATTTGTCGCCAGAAACGAAGCGTGCGATAATGCCAAAATCTTACATCAAAACTTCATGAAATTCATATAATCATCACGTTTTAAAATTTACAGAAACATGTAGACATATACGAGGGTTGTACGAAACATTTCTAGGAACAAAGTGTGTCGTGACTATAAAATAGGACTTCAAAAACTTCATAAGATTCATTTCGTATACTGCGATTATGGTCGATCTTCATGACACTCTGCCCCAACTAGCCCGTTTAACGTCTCAATGTATAGTTTCGTACCGATTTATTATAATCGAGATAATAAATTTATAAAATATGAGAACACAAATATATTGAAGCAGAAGTCTATCATATGTATTTCATGAAAGTTTTATAAGCGATTTTGGAGTTATCATCGTCATTTTGCTTCGGTCGACGAATTTATATAAACTCGCCGTATAGTCAGGTAGAATATGCAGGCTGTATCGTAAAAAACGCCCTAAGCTGTAACTTCGTTATTTATTGGCGGATTTTAAAAATTCAAAAAAACAAATGATTGGTTTGATATACTCTAGAAGATGTAACTGACTTTCATTTTTTTTATCTTTGCCCTCAGTGACAGCGATAGTCAACTTTTTTTTCTTAATAGAAACATGTGTTTATTTTTACGTCATATTGTAGACCATTTTTTTCTGAATTCAACAGAATTAACATAACTTTATTCAACAATTTCTGGAAAAAATAAAAAATGAAACAATTAAGTAATCCGTAATTATTAACAAATGCCATTTAAATGACTAGTGAAATCTGTATCATAAATATTGTTCAAATTGTATGCCGCCTTGTCGAATATACAGCTCGCACATTGTAATCACTCCATAAGTTGCGTTCAGCAATGGGTAGTCCATCTAAAAAGTTTTCGATATTTTCATTCAAAAGATCATAATATTTATCTTGAGTAAGTAAGTATTCCGTCGATAAAAAATGGTCCAATTAATCGATTGCCCAAAATACTGCACCAGACATTGACAGTAAATCTTCTTTGAAAATTATTTTCTACAATAAGTCTAGGGTTTTCCTCACTCCAGTACCGATGGATGTTTCTATTATAAATGCCATTGTTGCTAAAGGTGCCCTCATCAGACCAAATTATTTTTCTATAGAAATTACCATTCCCTCGAACCGCGTCTAGATAAAAACGGCAAAATTCAATTCTTCGAACATGATCATTTTGCTCCAGAGCTTGCACTTTTTGCGTAACGTACGGTTTAAACTTGTGCTTTGTTAATATTGTATCTAGAGTATCCTAGGACGTGTTGTTCAAATCACTAGCAATTTTACGTGTAGACGTTCTCGCCTTTTCCTGAACACTGAGAAGAACGTCTAACTCCACCTCTTCATTAAATTGACGATGCTTTCTTTTAGGCTTCTTGAAACTACGATAATTTCTTAAATTGTTTTCAAGTCTTGAGAATTTTCGTCGATCAGGAATTTTTCTGTTCGGAAATCGATTGATGTAGAGACGCACTGCTTGGCAACTATTTTTATTACATTCAAAGTACACTTGGAGCATGTCGGTCAATGTGCTGTTATCCATCATAGAAATTAAAGTGATCTTTTCACAGTATTATAAAAATAATCAAAAAATTGTGATGTTGACAATTCAATGACACGATCTGCGACTTATAAAATTATGTCAAATCGTATGCAAATGTTAAAGAAATATAAAGTTATGTTACACTGTTGAATTCAGAAAAAAATTGTCTACAATATGACGTAAAAATAAACACATGTTTCCATTTAGAAAAAAAAAGTTGACTATCACTGTCACTGAGGGCAAAGATAAAAAAAAATAAAAGTTGGTGACATCTTGTAGAGTATATCAAACCATTAATTTGTTTTTTGAATTTTTAAAATCCGCCAAAAAACAACGGAGTTACAGCTTGGGGCGTTTTTTATGATACAGTCTGTATGTGAATTTGATTCTGTAGACAACAGTGTAACATAAAAATTTTTATGTGCGGTTTTGGGTTATGACACGCTTTGTTTCTGGATACGAAATATTTTGTGCAACCGTATAGAATTTTTGTGTACGTGATTTGGTAGATTTTAGAACCGGAAAACTATCGCAAGAATTTCATAAATGTTTGAACTGCGATTTTCGAATTATGGCACGTTTTGTTCGTATGCACAGTTACGTCTATTCAAACGATGTTTTACGTAAATTTTTCCACACGTCAGATTTTGTTGCTGGAAATTTGTCATTAACTTTACACTAATAAGACAACGTAAGTTTTCTTATTCAATAATGTAGATTTTGAAGTATAGCGGCATTTATAGCTTTGACGTTGATTTCATTTTCGATTTTAATGAAACTATACTCAGAGGTACTTTTAAAATATCTTGGTTCGCTCAATTGGTTAAAATTAAAGAACTTACCTACAAATAAAGGTACTTTATAGAAGGTGAAGCATGTTTTGTGAACATTTCAAAAACTGTGAAATATATTGAAGAGAAGTGAAGAGATTAAAAATAATTAAATTTTGCATAAGTGTTCTTAATGGAAGCGTTTTTGAGGTAATAAATAAGCCTTATAAATCCAAGAAATCCCTAAAATAGCTTTTGTTTACATCTAAAACACTAACTTTATAGTAAACGGTAAAGCCACTTTTTTTTTAATACAAGTTTAATTTTAAATGACTCTCTGCAAAGGTTATGTATATGTATGTATTAGACACATAGACACATCTTCCGCATAGAATCTGTATTTACAGTATTGATTTAAATATTAAAACTACAACTTTCCACAAATAAATGTCACAATTAAGATACTGAAGTAGTGATGTTCATTCGTAACTTGTTTCCACCCATACGGTCCATAATATAAGTTGCTTTATCTTTCAATTTGTCTTCTCAAGTTTGACTTCTAAGAGCGTCAACGGGTGTGAAAATTGTAAGTAACGGACGTCAGGCAACAAATTTGCTGTATATAGTGAAGCTTTAAAAAGTTTTAAATAAATAAAGGTAACGTAGCTGCAAATAAAGTTATATTTGTGTATGCATTAACGTTAACCAGATGAAGAAATGACCATGGCGTATAGGTTTTGGTTTAAAGATTTGCTGTTAATGAAGTTTGCGCAAAGATAACTTGAAGTAGTCATTGGTTTACATCGATTAAATATCAATTGATTATTTTGGTGCTTTGTGAGAGTAACTACACATATTTTTTCAATTTAAATTTGTTGGTGACTTTAATAAGATGTTTGTACTCATTTAGACAAATGTCTAAGCTAAGTTAAGTTTATTTGAGTAATGTCTAGATATCAATTTATTGAAGAACAGCGTACTAATTCGTAAGTTAATTATTTCATATGGTGTTCATCTGCATTTTAGTTTGATGTCGCTTGCTAAAATTGTTCAAATTTATGTGTTCAACGAAATTAATATTGTGCTGTTTTATTTTTGGTCTCATTTAAAGATCTAAGGTACACAAAGTAGGTAATTTTGGGTTATCTGAGCTTGCAAGACTCATTCTGAATCAGCCTTATTGGAAATTTTACGATATAATGTTTCGGACAAGATACTGTTTGTTTATTTTAATTCTTATTACATTTCAATACATCTACAGTGTTCATTAATTGAGTGTTATTTTTTAAGTGTACACATTTTGTAATCTTTATCTTTTCTCACAACGTTCGCATACTACGGTTATTTGAAATTTAAAAGTTCAAGCCTTAACGTAATAATATGAGAGATAATTAGCCATTTTATCTAGTTGATAGAATTGCATTTGAAGATAAGTTTTAATAGAAGTAACGTAACATAATTGCGGAGTGAATAGGTCGTTGACCGAACAGCTCGCTTATTTGCACACCAGTGATTGTTTTGCGAGTATTCGCAAGTTAGTTTTGAAGTTTTATAGGAATCAACTTACCGATTGTGGTCATCGTAGTACCTATATGTGCCATAAAGGTAAGCCAATTTGTTTTATTTGTTGCGGCGTGGCTGTGAATTCTTCGCATTAGCTATAACATCCCGATAGTGACGTTTATTAAATTTTAGGACTTGATTGACATTTAACCGTGTTTGTTTACTTTTGTTGTGACTTTTTTTGTTTTAAATGGAATGAATAATTACTGTATTGACCAGTTGTTTTTGGTTATTTGAGCCAATAATTTTCACGTTGATGTTTATCGAAATGGTTAATGAGTTTTAGTTTTATTATCGCAATTTTGCGGCTTTTATATAATTTTAGGTGAACTTTGCTAAATATTTTTGAAGTAGAATTTTCAGGGAGGAGAGTATTTTATTTTGAGTGAATATTATGGTTTCCAGTTAGGTAATTATTAAGATCTAGTTCACGACGTTTTACCGCTATAGATGTATCTAACAGGTGGCGCCTTTGTGACCTTTTTCCGATTTTGACGTTATGAAGTTGTGACGAGTGACCATTTGCGGCATTAGGAACCCCGCCCACACCACTGAGCTATGGCGTTGCCGCACATTACCTTTACGGGTTGATGCTCAAATGAGTGTTTGGCCCGTAACAATAGGCGGAATTAGTACAAAAGTCTTGTTCGTTGTATTTCCTAATTAAGTTTTAGGTCACAATCAATGTGGGCTTTATTATCATGATACAATCGTGTTTTTGGCTGGCGCATTTAAATAATTTTCTGTCAATTCAATTCAATTACATTCATTATTACCATGTAAACTTTCACCATTATTACACACATTTAAAATACTTATCTTTTTGGGTTTATTAGTGGTGTATTTTTGTATTAAACATATACAAAACTAAACGTTTCAAGAACACTTACAGTTATCTTCGTTAATACTAATAATTCTTTGAAACCATTTTGTTTTAACATCATTAACAATTTTGAAAGAATTATTGTTACTGACGAAGATAACTATGTGTTACAAGTTACGCTCCTTTTTGTTTAATTTCGTTTACAGTTTTTCTCAATCTTATTACGTAAGTTATACAAGTTCCAAAAATTTTTAATATTTCAATTTTAACGTTTTTTTTTTAGTATTAAAGTTTTCCCTTGATCTATAAAACCTATATGGCTTTTACCATTTGCACCATCCTGGACTTCAAGTATTTTAGTTTAAGCTTTTTGAAGATTCTTATACCTTTAGAGGACTGATGATGATAAATTATTTGTCGAAACCCTCCGTATTATCCTAGAGATTTATTTTTTTCAGATCATAATTTAAACAAAAATCTCGTAACTTTAACAACCCATAAAGTGATGCGATCTCAACGCAGTCTGACTGTCACAAATCAAATTCAGATAAAACTTTTTACTAAATGACTCCGCAGAAATGTTTATAGCGAGTTTTGTGACGTCGTAGAACGATTGTGTCAGGGCCCTAACCCAGCAGAATCTAAGCAAGCATAATCCAGTAGCGAGTGAGTTAATTAGAGAATTTAGATTGTGTAGTATTTTAAGCATATTACGTATCATTTCGCACTATTTCATATTTTAAACCATTTCTAATAAGTCGTTTGGGCCGTGGAAGTAAGTATTTGTACGTGGAATCTTTTCATAGTATATTTTATGAAGGTTACGCCTAACGAATCGTTTAATGCCCTTTATAAGAATACCAGTTTGTACACTCACCGGCAAAATAGTCGATCCACTCAAAAAGTTGATGAAGTGTGCTCATTAAGCCTTCAGTACCCGTATGAAATTCTAAGACACCAGTACCCATTTCGGTCTCACAAACCGACGCCCTGTTGTCGCCGCCAAAGACATATTTAAGTAGATTAAGATAGGGGAATGGATTAATATAGTTGTTGTGATGTGTTTATGAAAAAAAATCAACAAATAATTGTCAAATAAATTTAATAAACAAACAAAACTTAAACTACTACTTCAATTCACATTTAAACTAAAACTAATTAATTTAGGAACAGTAAACCTTGTTATATGTATTGCTTAAGAGTATTTTGATGTAAAAAACATTCTTGTATGTTATTGATCTGCAAAACAGTTTTCATAACAAAATTCGCAAACCACCGTTACATGCTCCAAACATATGAACTTTTTACATTTCTTGCAAAAATACCGTGTTTTCCGATTTCTTTTTGTATCACAGAAATAACATCTACCTTTTTGGTTTTCAATATTTACAACTTCGGAATTCCTTTCTATACCACACAGTTCTGCAATTCATATTTCATATTTCGAGGAAGGCACTGTACACTAGCTCGTACACGTAAATGCGGTTCTATCATGTCCATGGCAAGTTTATGTAAAAATTCACGACGTAATATGGAAACATCTGGATTATTGGAGCCAAACTGTTGATTCCAGCTACATTTAAAGTTGAATAAAACACCACCATGGGGCATCTACGGGTTTTCCGAGCGCAATTGTAGTTTTAACACAGTTGGTCGACTACATCAACACCGCCCTTTGTACTATTGTACATTGTTATAATTTCCAGCTTAAATTCTTCGCCGTTTGCAGCATCAATAGTATCGTCGTGATGTAGGCTGGATACAAACAGAACATTCTTATTTTTACGAGGAATGTATGAAACTAAGGAAACTAATCCTAATAAGGCTTGTATTTCTGGTTTGTTTGTTGGTCTGGCGTCATTGACACGTGAATAATGATGTAATATTGAATTTATAAAAATATTTGTACTGTCCACAATCAAGTCTAACATTGTATCATTGACAAAATATTTCCAGATTTCAAGGGGTTCTTTTAGTGACCTTGTCGGCAGTCTTGATAATGGTAAACCAATGACTTTATTTTCGGATCGGGTTCGAACATTTTTAGCTGGAACATGTTTCCTCCATTTTGTTACCTTATCTTTTCCTTCATAAAATAATTCGTCATTTTCTCGTTGAGTAGTATGTTCATCGTCTGATATTTCTTGTTCAGTATCGCTATCTAATTGCCTAGTTTCTAGTAAATCCTCTTCGTCCGACGATGGCGCATCATCATAAAGCGTATTGTCATCATCCTGATCTGTCATTGCATTCCGCATCAACTGTACTAGGCGCGCCTGTTCTCTCTTATAATCTCCCATGGCTAGAATAATGTTTTAGTATAATAATGTTATCAAAATTTTTTAAAAATACTACCTTATATTCAACTTGGTCGCAAATAAAAAAGAAAAATAAATATAACTTGAGTACCCGCATCGGTCTCTGAAACCAATATGCAAATAACTTTTGAACTACTGCACCCACTAACTTCAAACTACGTACTGATCTTCAAGAGTAACATACACAAAGTTATTGAAATGGCGGGTACGCTGACGCGTGCGCAGTAGATAATAAGTTGGATCGTGTGCTTGATCGGTCTCACCAACCCAATACGGGTACTGAAGGGTTAATAAATTTGTTATTTTAAACTCGATTTGATTCTTTTCTTTTTTATATTTTAGGTAAATTTATATGAAATCTAGCACACGTTTTGAATATTTTAGCAAATTGGGCGTAAGTCATTTTATACAGGGTGACACAAAGTGTGTTTTTTAACTCTAACTTTAAAACCACATGTGGAATGTCAAAGTTGTTCCACCTTGTAATTTTGTCGTTTCTTTACATTATTTTTTTATTTTTTAAAAAGCTTAATTTTTGTAAAAGATACAAGGGTTTAAGAAAAGGGTTACATTTTTACATTTTCCCTATGGCAATAACAATAAGTTTACGAATTTAACTTGTTTGTATAGAGTGCTATGGAATTACTGTAAGTTGTGAAATCTAAAACTTGTCAATTAAATTTTTGTGTCTCTTGTCGAATAGTAACTTAAACTATGGATCTTTCTTTAAACGACGCTGCGAGAGCTATTGCCTTGGTTCAGGATGGTATGACACAATATTATGTGGCCAGAGTGTTGGAAATTTCAAGATGTAAAGTTCAAAGAGCTGTAAAACGGTTTCGTGAATTTGGTGTATTCACAAGAAGAAATCATTGAGGTCGAAAAAAATGAACTAGTGAGCGAGATAATGGCTTTATAATGCTAAATGCTTTGAGGGACAGAAAAGTTCTTCTGTGCAAATGAAAAACAGATTAGAGGACGTAAAGCAAGTTCAAGTAAGTGATAGAACAATAAGACGGCTTTTTGATATTGGACTGCGTGTCAGGAGAAATTTGTGACCTTATTGTTATTACCATAGGAAAAATGTAAAAATGTAACGTTTTCTTAAACCTTTTACAAAAATTAAGCTATTGTAATAAATAGAAAAAGAAATTGTAAAGAAACGATGTGTCTTGATAAAATAAGAAATTACAAGGTGGAGTAACTCTGACACTCTACATGTGGTTCTAAAGTTAGAGTAAAAAAATACACTTTGTGTCACCACCAATACCAAAGAGTATATGAATTTTCATGTAGTGATTGTTTAAATAGTTACATCGGTCAAACAAATCGTAAATTATTTATTAGAGCTCAAGAACGTAAATTAGCAATTCAGCAAAAGAACACTAGCTCTTCACTGGCAACTCACCATTTGGAAACCGGTCATAAAATAGATACTAATAAAATTAAATTACTAGCACCAAATTACCATTTACGAGGAAGAATTATTAGAGAAGCCATCGAAATTGAAAAACGTCCGCATGCCTTAAATAAACGTGACGATAGTCTACGATTGTCGATAATATGGAAAAACTTAATTATTAAAATTATCCCGTCATCATTACCACCTAAACCTCCTGAAATTCTTACAATGCTTAATGATCAATATCAAAATTCCCATAATGAACCAACGACACCCAGCCACACCCACAAAATAAACGGATAAATATAAAATCATAGAGTTTAAGTTTCACTTTATTGTCATTCTTGAAAACGAAGACGAAGAGAAGCTTTCAAAACGTAGAATTATAGATATAAAATATACACGAGTTTTTCTAAAAATGGATGTTTTATTTAATATAAATACTCGTGGAAGCTTCAACCGAAATAGGCATATATATATATATATATATATATATATATATATATATATATATATATATATAAATTGAAATGTCCTTTATGTCTCAAATATCAAAATGGGGATAATTATTAAAAATTTCTGTTAGGGATAGAGTTGTAATTTGGGGAAATAAAAATATATTATTTTATTTGTGCACCGTACTACCTCAAATCTCTTTTTGGGATAGAGTTCTGATTTGAAGGGAATTATTAACTGGTTCAATATTATGTGGATTCCACGTTATATCAAAGATCCTATATGTTAAATGTACCTTACTAAAATTTGTACCATAACGCATGCGTTGCGAATTCAATGAACTCAAGTACCAAACTGTCAGATTTGCTAAATGGTGACTTCTTAAAATTGTGATTTTAACTTGATAATTGAAATTAAAATTTGGAAATAAAACTAAATTTCTACTTGTTTTGCAGGTGTTTATACAACTATTGCATAAACATTTGCACCTATACATAAAAATAATAAGTGCAGGAAATCACACAAATAAAGATAACTAGCAGGGTTAAGATTAAAAATTAACTCACATGTGCATTGTCCTATCTGCAAGCAGATGTTTTCATACAGCTGGTTCCAATTATTCATGTAAGCTCTTTCCAATTGATGATCGAAGTTATTGATCCACCAGATGAGCGTATAACCGGAGAAGAGAGCACCGTATTTTTCTAACGCACTCAAACTTATATATCGGTCACGATGTTACTGATCTATTTATAACTTACCCTTGTAAGGCTTTGTTTCAATGAGTTTTTTTTGACAGTTTGTTTAAGTAGAATTATTTGCCTACGAGCTGATTTCTCTTTCTACCTGCTTTATTGTAATTTGATTTAAGTATTCTGTGCTTCAGTGCTCACTAAACAATTGGGTACGTGCAAATTGCTTGTCTATTTTCTTCGGTCCTCGTCTTTACCATATCACATGTGCAATTTTACTGTTGTTGTATTTTATATGTACCGTAATTTGTTTTATTGTTTTATGTGCTTATTTACTGAAAGGCCGGTATGGTTGGTTTTTAAAGGGCCACATGTTTGGTGTTAAGATTTCTATTATGATTATTTATGACCCAATTGTACGTGTGACTACATGTGTATTTTTATAATTGTGTTTCTGTGTAACTAAACTGCTTTTTATTCATTTTCTTTTAATGTTATAATTTTGTATGCACTTTAACCTGATTTAATGGTGTTTTGTTATATATTTAACTCTTTCATTGTTTTTTTTTGTGTTATTTGATTTATTAATGTCCTTGTGCAATTACTTGTTTATGAATAAAGTGGGTTTTATTGGTGATTCTTTTCCACAATAGTAGATTAACGGGCTGAACCACCGCTGCGCAACGCTCGTTGATTTTAATTTGAGGTTTCATTTTTTTTACCTGCCCCTCATGTTGCAACACTTACCTCATCCAGCCTATCTAATTTAGATAGCACAACGTACCTAACACTAGATGGCCACTTCGTTTGATCAGATTTGAGGTTTGCGAGTAATTAAATATCAGACTTGTAAATAAATTCTAATGTTTTAATTATTGCCCGGAAAGTCAAAGTAAGGCAGGCAATTAATTTGAGTAATAGTGACATTATTGTCAGTCAAGTCAAGACAAATTACTTAGCGATTATTTGGTTCTTGAATTTGAATTATTGCAATGAAGTTCAAATTACGCTTTTCAAGATGGGTACCTGGGGACGCATATAATATGTATATATATATATATATATATATATATATATATATATATATATTATATATATATATATATATATATATATATATATATATATATATATATATATATTATTCAAATAACCATATGGATTTATGGGGTAATTCAATTACCGTTACAATAAATTTATTCGTAAATGTATTTGAAAATCGTCCAATTCCATCTTCATCAGCTGTATCGCAGACTGTGTAACATTTACAATAGTATGAGGGTCAACAACCTGGATGATTTGCGTCAAAAGATTATTGATTTGAAAATTTAAGATAGTTTTTTTTTGTTACTACTTTTTTCATAAATTTTGTGTAAAATCGTATTACATGTTTTAATAACATGAATTTTTTATATTTTGTGCCGTTTTTAATGTAATGTATTTACATAAGTACGTGTCACAAGCAATTAAATTGATGTTATCAAATAATTAAAGTTTGTAATAATCATAGATACTTGAATTCTCCATCTTTCCGCTTAAGCCATTTATTTATCTTCTACAGTGTGTTCTTGCACGCATTACTGTTTCAAAAAAAAATCGACACAATCAGTA